>JABWTJ010001077.1:0-64571 GCA_016801875.1 Solanum sitiens
AATGGATCGGAATGGCCCTGAGGGCCAAACGGATGCATAGACAAGGTCTTCACGGACGTCCAAAAATAATTTTGGCAGTTTTGACGTCGGGATCCGGATCACCCAAAAAATGGTATACTATAGCACACGAAAAATCGTCGAAATAGGGGTATGCGCGCTTCGGGGCTATTTTGACCTGGAAAATGGATCAGAATGGCCGTGAGGGCCAACCGGATGCATAGCCAAGGTCTTCACGGACGTCCACAAGTAATTTTGGCAGTTTTGACATCGGGATACGGATCACCCAAAAAATGGTATACTATAGCACACGAAAAATCGTCGAAATAGGGGTATGCGCGCTTCGGGGCTATTTTGACCTTGAAAATGGATCGGAATGGCCCTGAGGGCCAAACGGATGCATAGACAAGGTCTTCACGGACGTCCAAAAATAATTTTGGCAGTTTTGACGTCGAGATCCCGATCACCCAAAAAATGGTTTACTATAGCACACGAAAAATCGTCGAAATAGGGGTATGCGCGCTTCGGGGCTATTTTGACCTTAAAAATGGATCGAAATGGCCGTGAGGGCCAACCGGATGCATAGCCAAGGTCTTCACGGACGTCCACAAATAATTTTGGCAGTTTTGACGTCGGGATCAGGATCACCCAAAAAATGGTATACTATAGCACACAAAAAATCGTCGAAATAGGGGTATGCGCGCTTCGGAGCTATTTTGACCTTGAAAATGTATCGGAATGGCCGAGAGGGCCAACCGGATGCATAAACAAGGTCTTCACGGACGTCTACAAATAATTTTTGCAGTTTTGACGTCGGGATCCGGATAAACCAAAAAGTGGTATACTATAGCACACGAACAATCGTCGAAATAGGGGTATGCGCGCTTCGGGGCTATTTTTACCTTGAAAATGGATCGGAATGGCCGTAAGGACCAACCGGATGCATATCCAAGGTCTTCACGGACGTCCACAAATAATTTTGGCAGTTTTGACGTTGGGATCCGGATAACCCAAAAAATGATATACTATAGCACACGAAAAATTATCGAAATAGAGGTATGCGCGCTTTGGGGTTATTTTGACCTTGAAAATGGATTGTAATGGCCGTGAGGGCCAACCAGATGCATAGACAAGGTCTTCACGGACGTCCACAAATAATTTTGGCAGTTTTGACGTCGGGATCCGGATAAAACAAAAAATGGTATACTATAGCACACGAAAAATTGTCGAAATAGGGGTATGCGCGCTTCTAGGCTATTTTAACCTTGAAAATGGATCGGAATGGCCGTGAGGGACAACCGGATGCATAGACAAGGTCTTCACGGACGTCCACAAATAATTTTGGCAGTTTTGACATCGGGATCCGGATCACCCAAAAAATGGTATATTATAGCACATGAAAAATCGTTGAAATAGGGGTATGCGCGCTTCGGGGCTATTTTGACCTTGAAAATGGATCGGAATTTCCGTGAGGGCCAACCGGATGCATAGTCAAGGTCTTCACGGACGTCCATAAATAAATTTGGCAGTTTTGACATTGGGATCCGGATCACCCAAAAAATGGTTTACTATAGAACACGAAAAATCGTCGAAATAGGGGTATGTGTGCTTCGGGGCTATTTTGACCTTTAAAATGGATCGAAATGGCCGTGAGGGCCAACCAGATGCATAGCCAAGGTCTACACGGACGTCCACAAATAATTTTGGCAGTTTTGACGTCGGGATCCGGATCACCCAAAAAATGGTATACTATAGCATACGAAAAATCATCAAAATAGGGGTATGCGCGCTTCGGGGCTATTTTGACCTTGAAAATGGATCGAAATGGACGTGAGGGCCAACCGGATGCATAGCCAAGGTCTTCACGGACGTCCACAAATAATTTTGGCAGTTTTGACATCGGGATCAGGATCACCCAAAAAATGGTATACTATAGCACCCGAAAAATTGTCGAAATAGGGGTATGCGCGCTTCGGGGCAATTTTCACCTTGAAAATGGATCGGAATGGTCGTGAGGGACAACCGCATGCATAGTCAAGGTCTTCACGGACGTCCACAAATAATTTTGACAGTTTTGACGTCGATATCCGGATCACCCAAAAAATGGTATACTATAGCACACGAAAAATCGTTGAAATAGGGGTATGCGCGCTTCGGGGCTATTTTGACCTTGAAAATGGATCAGAATGGCCGTGAGGGCCAACCGGATGCATAGCCAAGGTCTCCACGGACGTCCACAAATATATTTGGCAGTTTTGACACCGGGATCCGGATCACCCAAAAAAAGGTATATTATAGCACACGAAAACTCGTCGAAATAGGGGTATGCGCGCTGCGGGGCTATTTTGACCTGGAAAATGGATCGGAATGGCCGTGAGGTCCAACCGGATGCATAGCCAAGATCTTCAAGGACGTCCACAAATAGTTTTGGCAGTTTTGACGTCGGGATCCGGATAAAACAAAAAATGGTATACTATAGCACACGAAAAATCATCGAAATAGGGGTATGCGCGCTTTGGGGCTATTTTGACCTTGAAAATGGATCGGAATGGCCGTGAGGGCCAACCGGATGCATAGCCAAGATCTTCACGGACGTCCACAAATAATTTTGGCAGTTTTGACGTCGGGATCCGGATCACCCAAAAAATGGTATACTATAGCACACGAAAAATTGTTGAAATAGGGGTATGTGCGCTTCGGGCTATTTTGACCTTCAAAATGGATCATAATGGCCGTTAGGGCAAACCGGATGCATAGCCAAGGTCTTCACGGACGTCCACAAATAATTTTTGCAGTTTTGACGTCGGGATCCGGATCACCCAAAAAATGGTATACTATAGCACACGAAAAATAGTCGAAATAGGGGTATGTGCACTTCGGGGCTATTTTGAACTTGAAAATGGATAAGAATGGCCGTGAGGGCCAACCGGATGCATATCCAAGGTCTTCACGGACGTCCACAAATAGTTTTGGCAGTTTTGACGTCGGTATCTAGATCTCCCAAAAAATGGTATACTATAGCACACGAAAAATCGTCAAAATAGGGGTATGCACGCTTGGGGGCTATTTTGACCTTGAAAATGGATCGGAATGGCCATGATGGCCAACCGGATGCATAGCCAAGGTCTTCACGGACGTCCATTAATAATTTTGGCAGTTTTGACATCGGGATCTGGATCACCCAAAAAATGGTATACTATAGCACACGAAAAATCGTCAAAATAGGGGTATGCGCGCTACGAAGCTATTTTGACCTTGAAAATGTATCGGAATGGCCGTGAGGGCCAACCGGTTGCATAGACAAGGTCTTCACGGATGTCCACAAATAATTTTGGCAATTTTGACATCGAGATTCGGATACACCAAAAAATGGTATACTATAGCACACGAAAAATCGTTGAAATAGGGGTATGCGCGCTTCGGGGCTATTTTGACTTGGAAAATGGATCGGAATGGCCGTGAGGGCCAACCGGATGCATAGCCAAGGTCTTCACGGACGTCCACAAATAATTTTGGCAGTTTTGACGTCGGGATCCGGATCACCCAAAAAATGGTATACTATAGCACACGAAAAATCGTTAAAATAGGGGTATGCGCGCATCGGGGCTATTTTAACCTTCAAAATGGATCGGAATGGACGTGAGGGCCAACCGGATGCATAGCCAAGGTCTTCACGGACGTCCACAAATAATTTTGACAGTTTTGACGTCGGGATCCAGATCACCCAAAAAATGGTATATTATAGCACACGAAAAATCGTTGAAATAGGGGTATGCGCGCTTCGGGGCTATTTTGACCTTGAGAATGGATCGAAATTGCCGTGAGGGCCAACCGGATGCATAGTCAAGGTCTTCACGGACGTCCATAAATAATTTTGGCAGTTTTGACATTGGGATCCGGATCACCCAAAAAATGGTATACTATAGAACACGAAAAATCGTCGAAATAGGGGTATGTGTGCTTCGGGCTATTTTGACCTTTAAAATGGATCGGAATGGCCGTGAGGGCCAACCAGATGCATAGACAAGGTCTTCACGGACGTCCACAAATAATTTTGGATGTTTTGACGTCGGGATCCGGATCACCCAAAAAATGGTATACTATAGCATACGAAAAATCGTCGAAATAGGGGTATGCGCTTCTGGGCTATTTTGACCTTGAAAATGGATCGGAATGGACGTGAGGGCCAACCGGGTGCATAGCCAAGGTCTTCACGGACGTCCACAAATAATTTTGGCAGTTTTGACAACGGGATCCGGATCACCCAAAAAATGGTATACTATAGAACACGAAAAATCATCGAAATAGGGCATGCGCGCTTCGGGGCTATTTTGACCTTAAAAATGGATCGAAATGGCCGTGAGGGCCAACCGGATGCATAGCCAAGGTCTTCACGGACGTCCACAAATAATTTTGGCAGTTTTGACGTCGGGATCAGGATCACCCAAAAAATGGTATGCTATAACACACAAAAAATCGTCGAAATAGGGGTATGCGTGCTTCGGGGCTATTTTGACCTTAAAAATGGATCAGAATTTCCATGAGGGCCAACCGGATGCATATCCAAGGTCTTTACGGACGTCCACAAATAATTTTGGCAGTTTTGACGTCGGAATCTGGATCACCCAAAAAATGGTATACTATAGCACACGAAAAATCGTCGAAATAATGGGTATGCGCGCTTCGGGGCTATTTTGACCTTGAAAATGGATCGGAATGGCTGTGAGGGCGAACCGTATGCATAGCCAAGGTATTCACGGACGTCCACAAATAATTTTGGCAGTTTTGACGTCGGGATCCGGATCACCCAAAAAATGGTATACTATAGCACACGAAAAATTGTCGAAATAGGGGTATGAGCGCTTCGGGGCTATTTTGACCTTGAAAATGGATCGGAATGGCCGTGAGGGACAACCGGATGCATAGTCAAGGTCTTCACGGACGTCCACAAATAATTTTGACAATTTTGACGTCTGGATCCGGATCACCCAAAAAATGGTATGCTATAGCATACGAAAAATCGTTGAAATAGGGGTATGCGCGCTTTGGGGCTATTTTGACCTTGAAAATGGATCAGAATGGCCGTGAGGGCCAACCGGATGCATATCCAAGGTCTGCACGGACGTCCACAAATATATTTGGCAGTTTTGACACCGGGATCCGGATCACCCAAAAAAGGTATATTATAGCACACGAAAACTCGTCGAAATAGGGGTATGCGCTGCAGGACTATTTTGACCTGGAAAATGGATCGGAATGGCCGTGAGGGCCAACCGGATGCATAGCCAAGGTCTTCAAGGACGTCCACAAATAATTTTGGCAGTTTAGACGTTGGGATCCGGATAAACCAAAAAATGGTATACTATAGCACACGAAAAATCATTGAAATAGGGGTATGCGCGCTTCGGGGCTATTTTGACCTTGAAAATGGATCGGAATGGCCGTGAGGGCCAACCGGATGCATAGCCAAGATCTTCACGGACGTCCACAAATAATTTTGGCAGTTTTGACATCGGGATCCGGATCACCCAAAAAATGGTATACTATAGCACACGCAAAATTGTTGAAATAGGGGTATGTGCGCTTCGGGGCTATTTTGACCTTGAAAATGGATCATAATGGCCGTTAGGGCAAACCGGATGCATAGCCAAGGTCTTCACGGACGTCCACAAATAATTTTGGCAGTTTTGACGTCGGGATCCGGATCACCCAAAAAATGGTATACTATAGCACACGAAAAATCGTTGAAATAGGGGTATGCGCGCTTTGGGGCTATTTTTACCTTGAAAATGGATCGGAATGGCCGTAAGGTCCAACTGGATGCATAGCCAAGGTCTTCACGGACGTCCACAAATAATTTTGGCAGTTTTGATGTCAGGCTCCGGATCACCCAAAAAATGGTATACTATAGCACACGAAAAATAGTCGAAATAGGGGTATGTGCACTTCGGGGCTATTTTGAACTTGAAAATGGATCAGAATGGCCATGAGGGCCAACCGGATGCATATCCAAGGTCTTCACGGACGTCCACAAATAGTTTTGGCAATTTTAACGTCGGGATCTAGATATCCCAAAAAATGGTATACTATAGCACACGAAAAATAGTCGAAATAGGGGTATGTGCACTTCGGGGCTATTTTGACCTTGAAAATGGATCAGAATGGCCGTGAGGGCCAACCGGATGCATATCCAAGGTCTTCACGGACGTCCACAAATAGTTTTGGCAATTTTGACGTCGGGATCTAGATATCCCAAAAAATGGTATACTATAGCACACGAAAAATCGTCAAAATAGGGGTATGCACGCTTGGGGGCTATTTTGACCTTGAAAATGGATTGGAATGGCCGTGAGGGCCAACCGGATGCATTGCCAAGGTCTTCACGGACGTCCACAAATAATTTTGGCAGTTTTGACACGAGATCCGGATCACCCAAAAAATGGAATACTATAGCACACGAAAAATCGTCAAAATAGGGGTATGCGCACTACAAAGTTATTTTACCCTTGAAAATGTATCGGAATGGCCGTGAGGGCCAACCGGATGCATAGTCAAGGTCTTAACGGATGTCCACAAATGATTTTGGCTATTTTGACTTCGGGATTCGGATAAACCAAAAAATGGTATACTATAGCACACGAAAAATCATTGAAATAGGGGTATGCGCGCTTCGGGGCTATTTTGACCTTGAAAATGGATCGGAATGGCCGTGAGGGCCAACCGGATGCATAGCCAAGGTCTTCACGGACGTCCACAAATAATTTTGGCAGTTTTGACATCGGGATCCGGATCACCCAAAAAATTGTATATTATAGCACACGAAAAATCGTTAAAATAGGGGTATGCGCGCTTCGGGGCTATTTTGACCTTGAAAATGGATCAGAATGGCCGTGATGGCCAACCGGATGCATAGCCAAGGTCTTCACGGACGTCCATAAATAAATTTGGCAGTTTTGACATTGGGATCCGGATCACCCAAAAAATGGTATACTATAAAACACGAAAAATTGTCGAAATAGGGGTATGTGTGCTTCGGGGCTATTTTGACCTTGAAAATGGATCGGAATGGCCGTGAGGGCCAACCGGATGCATAGCCAAGGTCTTCGCAGACGTCCACAAATAATTTTGGCAGTTTTGACATCGGGATCCGGATCACCCAAAAAGTGGTATACTATAGCATACTAAAAATCGTCGAAATAGGGGTATGCGCGCTTTGGGGCTATTTTGACCTTGAAAATGGATCGGAATAGACGTGAGGGCCAACCGGATGCATAGACAAGGTCTTCACGGACGTCCACAAATAATTTTGGCAGTTTTGACATCGGGATCCGGATCACCCAAAAAATGGTATACTATAGCACACGAAAAATCGTCGAAATAGGGGTACGCGCGCTTCGGGGCTATTTTGACCTTGAAAATGGATCAGAATGGCCATGAGGGCCAACCGGATGCATAGCCAAGGTCTTCACGGACGTCCACAAATAATTTTGGCAGTTTTGACATCGGGATCCGGATCACCCAAAAAATGGTATACTATAGTTAGGACCAAAAATAAACAGGTGTAAACGCAGAAGCTAGCAATGCAAACCTCGAAAGACCACGAATAAGAAGACAACGAGAAATATACCAAAAGACACAAAGATTTAACGTGGTTCGGTCAATCGACCTACGTCCACAAAGGAGTTGAGCAATTCACTATAAATATGAGAGTACAAAATACAGAGAGAAACAACCTCAACCAATTCACTCGGAATACATGGGAGGTTCACACAACTGATAACGTATCAAGGTTGTGACCCATAAATTCTCTCCCTAACCAAAACTCTCAAAGCCCTTAAGACTACATTGTGAATGCTGATTAAGTTAGAAGGAACATGACTCTATTTATAGAGTCCTAAACCTTTTCCTACCAGAAAAAGGATTAGTCAATCCAAAACCTTTTCCTCAAAGGAAAACCTATTTATGGTAAGAAATCAGGGCAAATAAAACCCAACAAATCTCCCCCTTGACCTGAATTTCTGACAAAATAAATTTGTCCACCTTCTTCACTTAATCTTCAACAACTTGCTTCTCCTCTCCATAATCTCCTTTGCAAAATTTATGTCTCAACACAGAGAATCTCTCTGAAATAATTTCTCCAACAAAATTCTTCATTACTGTCAAAAAGGTTGCGGCTAGAACTACACCCGCCAAGATAAACACCTCTTTCTAACCTGGTTCAATCATCGTTTATCGAACCTCAAAACTTGACTCCATCATTGAATCTGGCTCTGATACCACTTGTTAGGACCAAAAATAAACAGGTGTAAACGCGGAAGCTAGCAATGCAAACCTCGAAAGACCATGAATAAGAAGACAACGTGAAATATACCAAAAGACACAAAGATTTAACGTGGTTCGGTCAATCGACCTACGTCCACAAAGGAGATGAGCAATTCACTATAAATATGAGAGTACAAAATACAGAGAGAAACAACCTCAACCAATTCACTCGGAATACATGGGAGGTTCACACAACTGATAACGTATCAAGGTTGTGACCCATAAGTTCTCTCCCTAACCAAAACTCTCAAAGCCCTTAAGACTACATTGTGAATGCTGATTAAGTTAGAAGGAACATGACTCTATTTATAGAGTCCTAAGCACACAAAAAATCATCGAAATAGGGGTATGCGCACTTCCGGGCTATTTTGACATTGAAAATGGATCAGAATGGTCGTGAGGGCCAAGTGGATGCATAGAAAAGGTCTTCACGGACGTCCACAAATAATTTTGGCAGTTTTGACATCGGGATCCGGATCACCCAAAAAATTATATATACTATAGCACACGAAAAATCATCGAAATAGGGGTACGCGCGCTTCGGGGCTATTTTGACCTTGAAAATGGATCGGAATGGCCATGAGGGCCAACCGGATGCATAGCCAAGGTCTTCACGGACGTCCACAAATAGTTTTGGCAGTTTTGACGTCGGAATCCGGATCACCCAAAAAATGGTATACTATAGCACACAAAAAATCGTCAAAATAGGGGTATGCGCGCTTCGGGGCTATTTTGACCTTGAAAATGGATCAGAATGGCCATGAGGGCCAACCGGATGCATATCCAAGGTCTTCACGGACGTCCACAAATAATTTTGGCAGTTTTGACGTCAGGATCTGGATCACCCAAAAAATGGTATACTATAGCACACGAAAAATCATCAAAATAATGGGTATGCGCGCTTCGGGGCTATTTTGACCGTGAAAAAGGATCGGAATGGCTGTGAGGGCCAACCAGATGCATAGATAAGGTCTTCAAGGACGTCCACAAATAAATTTGGCAGTTTTGACGTCGGGATCTGGATCACCCAAAAAATGGTATACTATAGCACACGAAAAATCGTCGAAATAGGGGTATGGGCGCTTCGGGGCTATTTTGACCTTGAAAATGGATCGGAATGTCCGTGAGGGCCAACCGGATGCATAGCCAAGGTCTTAGCGGACGTCCACAAATATTTTTGGTAGTTCTGACATCGGGATCCGGATCACCCAAAAAATGGTATACTATAGCACACGAAAAATCGTCGAAATAGGGGTATGCGCGCTTCGGGGCTATTTTGACCTTGAAAATGGATGGAAATGGCCGTGAGGGACAACCGGATGCATAGACAAGGTCTTCACGGACGTCCACAAATTATTTTGGCAGTTTTGACGTGGGGATCCGGATCACCCAAAAAATGGTATACTATAGCACACGAAAAATCATCGAAATAGGGGTAATGCACGCTTCGGGGCTATTTTGACCTTGAAAATGGATCGAAATGGCCATGAGGGCCAACCGGAATGCATAGCAAGGTCTTCACGGACGTTCACAAATAATTTTGGCAGTTTTAGACGTCGGGATACCGGATCACCCAAAAAATGGTATACTATAGCACACGAAAAATCGTCGAAATAGGGGTATGCGCGCTTCGGGGTGTTTTGGACCTTGAAAATGGATCGGAAATGGCCATGAGGCCAACCGTATGCATAGCCAAGGTCTTCACGGACGTCCACAAATAATTTTGGCAGTTTTGACGTTGGATCCGGATCACACAAAAAATGGTATACTATAGCATACGAAAAATCATCGAAATAGGGGTATGCGCGCTTCGGGGCTATTTTGACCTTGAAAATGGATCGGAATTGACGTGAGGGCCAACCGGATGCATATCCAAGGTCTTCACGGACGTCCACAAATAATTTTGGCAGTTTTGACATCGGGATCCGGATCACCCAAAAAATGGTATACTATAGCACACGAAAATCGTCGAAATATGGGTATGCGCACTTTGGGTCTATTTTTACCTTGAAAATGGATCGGAATGGCCGTGAGGGCCAACCGTATGCATAGACAAAGTCTTCACGGACGTCCTCAAATAATTTTGGCAAATTTGACATCGGGATCTGGATCACCCAAAAAATGGTATACTATAGCACAGGAAAAATCATCGAAATAGGGGTATGCATGCTTCGGGGCAATTTTGACCTTGAAAATGTATCGGAATGGCCGTGAGGGCCAACAGGATGAATAGCCAAGGTCTTCACGGACGTCCATAAATAATTTTTGCAGTTTTGACATCGGGATTCGGATCACCCAAAAAATGGTATACTATAGCACCATAAATAATTTTTGCAGTTTTGACATCGGGATTCGGATCACCCAAAAAATGGTATACTATAGCACACAAAAAATCGTCGAAATAGGGGTATGCACGCTTCGGGGCTATTTTGACCTTGAAAATGGATCAGAATGGCCATGAGGGCCAACCGGATGCATATCCAAGGTCTTCACGGACGTCCACAAATAATTTTGGCAGTTTTGACGTCAGGATCTGGATCACCCATAAAATGGTATACTATAGCACACGAAAAATCATCGAAATAATGGGTATGCGCGCTTCGGGGCTATTTTGACCGTGAAAATGGATCGGAATGGCCGTGAGGGCCAACCATATGCATAGACAAGGTCTTCAAGGACGTCCACAAATAAATTTGGCAGTTTTGACGTCGGGATCTGGATCACCCAAAAAATGGTATACTATAGCACACGAAAAATCGTCGAAATAGGGGTATGCGCGCTTCGGGGCTATTTTGACCTTGAAAATGGATCGGAATGTCCGTGAGGGACAACCGGATGCATAGCCAAGGTCTTCACGGACATCCACAAATATTTTTGGCAGTTCTGACATCGGGATCCAGATCACCCAAAAAATGGTATACTATAGCACACGAAAAATCGTCGAAATAGGAGTATGCGCGCTTCGGGGCTATTTTGACATTGAAAATGGATCGGAATGGCCGTGAGGGCCAACCGGATGCATAGCCAAGGTCTTCACGGACGTCCACAAATAATTTTGGCAGTTTTGATGTGGGGATCCGGGATCACCCAAAAAAGGGTTTTATATACTATAGACACGAAAAAATCATCGAATAGGTGAGCGCGCTTCGGGCTATTTTGACTTGAAAATGGATTGGAATTGGCCATGAGGGCCAACGTGATGCATACAAGGTTTCACGGACCGTTCAACAACATAATTTTGCAAGTTTTGACATCCGGATCCGGATCACCCAAAAAATGGTATACTATAGCACACGAAAAATCGTCGAAATAGGGGTATGCGCGCTTCGGGGCTGTTTTGACCTTGAAAATGGATCGGAATGGCTGTGAGGGCCAACCGGATGCGTAGCCAAGGTCTTGACGGACGTCCACAAATAATTTTGGCAGTTTTGACGTGGGGATCGGGATAACCCATAAAATGGTATACTATAGCACACGAAAAATCGTCGAAATAGGGGTATGCGCACTTCGGGGCTATTTTGACCTTGAAAATGGATCGGAATGGCCGTGAGGGCCAACGGATGCATATCCAAGTTCTTCACGGACGTCCACAAATAATTTTGGCAGTTTTGACATCGTGATCCGGATCACCCAAAAAATGGTATACTATAGCACATGAAAAATCATCGAAATAATGGGTATGCGCGCTTCGGGGCTATTTTGACCGTGAAAATGGATCGGAATGGCCGTGAGGGCCAACCATATGCATAGACAAGGTCTTCAAGGACGTCCACAAATAAATTTGGAAGTTTTGATGTCGGGATCTGGATCACCCAAAAAATGGTATACTATAGCACACGAAAAATCGTCGAAATAGGGGTATGCGCGCTTCGGGGCTATTTTGACCTTGAAAATGGATCGGAATGTCCGTGAGGGACAACCGGATGCATAGCCAAGGTCTTCACGGACATCCACAAATATTTTTGGCAGTTCTGACATCGGGATCCGGATCACCCAAAAAATGGTATACTATAGCACACGAAAAATCGTCGAAATAGGGGTATGCGCGCTTCGGGGCTATTTTGACATTGAAAATGGATCGGAATGGCCGTGAGGTCCAACCGGATGCATAGCCAAGGTCTTCACGGACGTCCACAAATAATTTTCGCAGTTTTGACGTGGGGATCCGGATCACCCAAAAAATGGTATACTATAGCACACGAAAAATCATCGAAATAGGGGTATGCGCGCTTCGGGGCTATTTTGACCTTGAAAATGCATCAGAATGGCCGTGAGGGCCAACCGTATGCATAGACAAGGTCTTCACAGACGTTCACAAATAATTTTGGCAGTTTTGACGTCGGGATCCGGATCACCCAAAAAATAGTTTACTATAGCACACGAAAAATCGTCGAAATATGGGTATGCACGCTTCGGGTCTATTTTGACCTTGAAAATGGATCGGAATGGCCGTGAGGGCCAACCGTATGCATAGACAAGGTCTTCACGGACGTCCTCAAATAATTTTGGTAAATTTGACATCGGGATCTGGATCACCCAAAAAATGGTATACTATAGCACAGGAAAAATCATCGAAATAGGGGTATGCACGCTTCGGGGCTATTTTGACCATGAAAATGGATCGGAATGGCCGTGAGGGCCAACAGGATGCTTAGCCAAGGTCTTCACGGACGTCCATAAATAATTTTTGCAGTTTTGACATCGGGATTCGGATCACCCAAAAAATGGTATACTATAGCACACGAAAAATTGTCGAAATAGGGGTATGCGCGCTTCGGGGCTATTTTGACCTATAAAATGTATCGGAATGGCTGAGAGGGCCAACCGGATGCATAAACAAGGTCTTCACGGACGTCTACAAATAATTTTTGCAGTTTTGACGTCGGGATCCGGATAAACCAAAAAGTGGTATACTATAGCACACGAAAAATCGTCAAAATAGGGGTATGCGCGCTTCGGGGCTATTTTGACCTTGAAAATGGATCGGAATGGCCGTGAGGGCCAACCGTATGAATATCCAAGGTCTTCACGGACGTCCATAAATAATTTTGGCAGTTTTGACGTCGGGATCCGGATCACCCAAAAAATGATATACTATAGCACACGAAAAATTGTCGAAATAGGGGTATGCGCGATTGGGGGCTATTTTGACCTTGAAAATGGATCGTAATGGCCGTGAGGGCCAACCGGATGCATAGACAAGGTCTTCACGGACGTCCATAAATAATTTTGGCAGTTTTGACATCGGGATCCGGATAAACCAAAAAATGGTATACTATAGCACACGAAAAATCATCGAAATAGGGGTATGCGCGCTTCGGGGCTATTTTAACCTTGAAAATAGATCGGAATGGCCGTGAGGGCCAACCGGATGCATAGCCAAGGTCTTCACGGACGTCCACAAATAATTTTTGCAGTTTTGACTTCGGGATCCGGATCACCCAAAAAATGGTATATTATAGCACACGAAAAATTATTGAAATAGGGGTATGCGCACTTCGGGGCTATTTTGACCTTGAAGATGGATCGAAATTGCCATGAGGGCCAACCGAATGCATAGCCAAGGTCTTCGCGGACGTTCATAAATAATTTTGGCAGTTTTGACATTGGGATCCAGATCACCCAAAAATGGTATACTATAGAACACGAAAAATCATCGAAATAGGGGTATGTGTGCTTCGGGGCTATTTTGACCTTTAAAATGGATTGGAATGGCCGTGAGGGCCAAGCGGATGCATAGACAAGGTCTTCACGGACGTCCACAAATAATTTTGGCAGTTTTGACATCGGGATCCGGATCACACAAAAAATGGTATACTATAGCATACGAAAAATCGTCGAAATAGGGGTATGCGCGCTTCGGGGCTATTTTGACCTTGAAAATGGATCGGAATTGACGTGAGGGCCAACCGGATGCATATCCAAGGTCTTCACGGACGTCCACAAATAATTTTGGCAGTTTTGACATCGGGATCCGGATCACCCAAAAAATGGTATACTATAGAACACGAAAAATTGTCGAAATAGAGGTATGCGCACTTCGGGGCTATTTTGACCTTGAAAATGGATCGGAATGGCCGTGAGGGCCAACGGATGCATATCCAAGTTCTTCACGGACGTCCACAAATAATTTTGGAAGTTTTGACATCGGGATCCGGATCACCCAAAAAATGGTATACTATAGCACACGAAAATCGTCGAAATATGGGTATGCGCGCTTCGGGTCTATTTAGACCTTGAAAATGGATCGGAATGGCCGTGAGGGACAACCGTATGCATAGACAAGGTCTTCACGGACGTCCTCAAATAATTTTGGCAAATTTGACATCGGGATCTGGATCACCCAAAAAATGGTATACTATAGCACAGGAAAAATCATCGAAATAGGGGTATGCATGCTTCGGGGCAATTTTGACCTTGAAAATGGATCGGAATGGCCGTGAGGGCCAACAGGATGAATAGCCAAGGTCTTCACGGACGTCCATAAATAATTTTTGCAGTTTTGACATCGGGATTCGGATCACCAAAAAATGGTATACTATAGCACACAAAAAATCATCGAAATAGGGGTATGCGCGCTTCGGGGCTATTTTGACCTTGAAAATGGATCAGAATGGCCATGAGGGCCAACCGGATGCATATCCAAGGTCTTCACAGACGTCCACAAATAATTTTGGCAGTTTTGACGTCAGGATCTGGATCACCCATAAAATGGTATACTATAGCACACGAAAAATCATCGAAATAATGGGTATGCGCGCTTCGGGGCTATTTTGACCGTGAAAATGGATCGGAATGGCCGTGAGGGCCAACCATATGCATAGACAAGGTCTTCAAGGACGTCCACAAATAAATTTGGCAGTTTTGACGTCGGGATCTGGATCACCCAAAAAATGGTATACTATAGCACACGAAAAATCGTCGAAATAGGGGTATGCGCGCTTCGGGGCTATTTTGACCTTGAAAATGGATCGGAATGTCCGTGAGGGCCAACCGGATGAATAGCCAAGGTCTTCCCGGACATCCACAAATATTTTTGGCAGTTTTGACATCGGGATCCGGATCACCCAAAAAATGGTATACTATAGCACACGAAAAATCGTCGAAATTGGGGTATGCGCGCTTCGGGGCTATTTTGACATTGAAAATGGATCGGAATGGCCGTGAGGGCCAACCGGATGCATAGCCAAGGTCTTCACGGACGTCCACAAATAATTTTGGCAGTTTTGACGTGGGGATCCGGATCACCCAAAAAATGGTATACTATAGCACACGAAAAATCATCGAAATAGAGGTATGCGCGCTTTGGGGCTATTTTGACCTTGAAAATGCATCAGAATGGCCGTGAGGGCCAACCGTATGCATAGACAAGGTCTTCACGGACGTTCACAAATAATTTTGGCAGTTTAGACGTCAGGATCCGGATCACCCAAAAAATAGTTTACTATAGCATACGAAAAATCGTCGAAATATGGGTATGCGCGCTTCGGGTCTATTTTGACCTTGAAAATGGATCGGAATGGCCGTGAGGGACAACCGTATGCATAGACAAGGTCTTCACGGATGTCCTCAAATAATTTTGGCAAATTTGACATCGGGATCTGGATCACCCAAAAAATGGTATACTATAGCACAGGAAAAATCATCGAAATAGGGGTATGCACGCTTCGGGGCTATTTTGACCATGAAAATAGATCGGAATGGCCGTGAGGGCCAACAGGATGCATAGCCAAGGTCTTCACGGACGTCCATAAATAATTTTTGCAGTTTTGACATCGGGATTCGGATCACCCAAAAAATGGTATACTATTGCACACGAAAAATCATCGAAATAGGGGTATGCGCGCTTCGGGGCTATTTTGACCTTGAAAATGTATCACAATGGCTGAGAGGGCCAACCGGATGCATAAACAAGGTCTTCACGGACGTCTACAAATAATTTTTGCAGTTTTGACGTCGGGATCCGGATAAACCAAAAAGTGGTATACTATGGCACACGAAAAATCGTCGAAATAGGGGTATGCGCGCTTCGAGGCTATTTTGACCTTGAAAATGGATCGGAATGGCTGTAAGGGCCAACCGGATGAATATCCAAGGTCTTCACGGACGTCCACAAATAATTTTGGCAGTTTTGACGTCGGGATCCGGATCACCCAAAAAATGATATACTATAGCACACGAAAAATTGTCGAAATAGGGGTATGCGCGATTTGGGGCTATTTTGACCATGAAAATGGATCGTAATGGCCATGAGGGCCAACCGGATGCATAGACAAGGTCTTCACGGACGTCCACAAATAATTTTGGCAGTTTTGACATCGGCATCCGGATAAACCAAAAAATGGTATACTATAGCACACGAAAAATCGTCGAAATAGGGGTATGCGCGCTTCGGGGCTATTTTAACCTTGAAAATGGATCGGAATGGCCGTGAGGGCCAACCATATGCATAGACAAGGTCTTCAAGGACGTCCACAAATAAATTTGGAAGTTTTGACGTCGGGATCTGGATTACCAAAAAAATGGTATACTATAGCACACGAAAAATCGTCGAAATAGGGGTATGCGCGCTTCGGGGCTATTTTGACCTTGAAAATGGATCGGAATGTCCGTGAGGGCCAATCGGATGCATAGCCAAGGTCTTCACGGACATCCACAAATATTTTTGGCAGTTCTGACATCGGGATCCGGATCACCCAAAAAATGGTATACTATAGCACACAAAAAATCGTCGAAATAGGGGTATGCGCGCTTCGGGGCTATTTTGACATTGAAAATGGATCAGAATGGCTGTGAGGGCCAACCGGATGCATAGCCAAGGTCTTCACGGACGTCCACAAATAATTTTGGCAGTTTTGATGTGGGGATCTGGATCACCCAAAAAATGGTATACTATAGCACACGAAAAATCATCGAAATAGGGGTATACGCGCTTCGGGGCTATTTTGACCTTGAAAATGGATTGGAATGGCCATGAGGGCCAACCGGATGCATAGCCAAGGTCTTCACGGACGTTCACAAATAATTTTGGCAGTTTTGACATCCGGATCCGGATCACCCAAAAAATGGTATACTAGCACACGAAAAATCGTCGAAATAGGGGTATGCGCGCTTCGGGGCTATTTTGACCTTGAAAATGGATCGGAATGGCCGTGAGGGCCAACCGGATGCATAGCCAAGGTCTTGACGGACGTCCACAAATAAATTTGGCAGTTTTCACGTGGGGATCGGGATCACCCATAAAATGGTATACTATAGCACACGAAAAATCGTTGAAATAGGGGTATGCGCACTTCGGGGCTATTTTGACCTTGAAAATGGATCGGAATGGCCGTGAGGTCCAACGGATGCATATCCAAGTTCTTCACGGACGTCCACAAATAATTTTGGCAGTTTTGACATTGGGATCCGGATCACCCAAAAAATGGTATACTATAGCACACGAAAATCATCGAAATATGGGTATGCGCGCTTCGGGTCTATTTTGACCTTGAAAATGGATCGGAATGGCCGTGAGGGCCAACCGTATGCATATACAAGGTCTTCACGGACGTCCTCAAATAATTTTGGCAAATTTGACATCGGGATCTGGATAACCCAAAAAATGGTATACTATAGCACAGGAAAAATCATCGAAATAGGGGTATGCATGCTTCGGGGCAATTTTGACCTTGAAAATGGATCGGAATGGCCGTGAGGGCCAACAGGATGAATAGCCAAGGTCTTCACGGACGTCCATAAATAATTTTTGCAGTTTTGACATCGGGATTCGGATCACCCAAAAAATGGTATACTATAGCACACAAAAAATCATCGAAATAGGGGTATGCGCGCTTCGGGGCTATTTTGACCTTGAAAATGGATCAGAATGGCCATGAGGGCCAACCGGATGCATATCCAAGGTCTTCACGGACGTCCTCAAATAATTTTGGCAAATTTGACATCGGGATCTGGATAACCCAAAAAATGGTATACTATAGCACAGGAAAAATCATCGAAATAGGGGTATGCATGCTTCGGGGCAATTTTGACCTTGAAAATGGATCGGAATGGCCGTGAGGGCCAACAGGATGAATAGCCAAGGTCTTCACGGACGTCCATAAATAATTTTTGCAGTTTTGACATCGAGATTCGGATCACCCAAAGAATGGTATACTATAGCACACAAAAAATCGTCGAAATAGGGGTATGCACGCTTCGGGGCTATTTTGACCTTGAAAATGGATCAGAATGGCCATGAGGGCCAACCGGATGCATATCCAAGGTCTTCACGGACGTCCAAAAATAATTTTGGCAGTTTTGACGTCAGGATCTGGATCACCAATAAAATGGTATACTATAGCACACAAAAATCATCGAAATAATGGGTATGCGCGCTTCGGGGCTATTTTGACCGTGAAAATGGATCGGAATGGCCGTGAGGGCCAACCATATGCATAGACAAGGTCTTCAAGGACGTCCACAAATAAATTTGGCAGTTTTGACGTCGGGATCTGGATCACCCAAAAAATGGTATACTATAGCACACGAAAAATCGTCGAAATAGGGGTATGCGCGCTTCGGGGCTATTTTGACCTTGAAAATGGATCGGAATGTCCGTGAGGGCCAACCGGATGCATAGCCAAGGTCTTCACGGACATCCACAAATATTTTTGGCAGTTCTGACATCGGGATCCGGATCACCCAAAAAATGGTATACTATAGCACACGAAAAATCGTCGAAATAGGGGTATGCGCGCTTCGGGGCTATTTTGACATTGAAAATGGATCGGAATGGCCGTGAGGGACAACCGGATGCATAGCCAAGGTCTTCACGGACGTCCACAAATAATTTTGGCAGTTTTGATGTGGGGATCCGGATCACCCAAAAAATGGTATACTATAGCACACGAAAAATCATCGAAATAGGGGTATGCGCGCTTCGGGGCTATTTTGACCTTGAAAATGGATTGGAATGGCCATGAGGGCCAACCGGATGCATAGCCAAGGTCTTCACGGACGTTCACAAATAATTTTGGCAGTTTTGACATCCGGATCCGGATCACCCAAAAAATGGTATACTAGCACACAAAAAATCGTCGAAATAGGGGTATGCGCGCTTCGGGGCTGTTTTAAACTTGAAAATGGATCGGAATGGCCGTGAGGGCCAACCGGATGCATAGCCAAGGTCTTGACGGACGTCTACAAATAAATTTGGCAGTTTTGACGTGGGGATCGGGATCACCCATAAAATGGTATACTATAGCACACGAAAAATCGTCGAAATAGGGGTATGCGCACTTCGGGGCTATTTTGACCTTGAAAATGGATCGGAATGGCCGTGAGGTCCAACGGATGCATATCCAAGTTCTTCACGGACGTCCACAAATAATTTTGGCAGTTTTGACATCGGGATCCGGATCACCCAAAAAATGGTATACTATAGCACACGAAAATCGTCGAAATATGGGTATGCGCGATTCGGGTCTATTTTGACCTTGAAAATGGATCGGAATGGCCGTGAGGGCCAACCGTATGCATAGACAAGGTCTTCACGGACGTCCTCAAATAATTTTGGCAAATTTGACATCGGGATCTGGATCACCCAAAAAATGGTATACTATAGCACAGGAAATATCATCGAAATAGGGGTATGCACGCTTCGGGGCTATTTTGACCATGAATATGGATCGGAATGGCCGTGAGGGCCAACAGGATGCATAGCCAAGGTCTTCACGGACGTCCTCAAATAATTTTGGCAAATTTGACATCGGGATCTGGATAACCCAAAAAATGGTATACTATAGCACAGGAAAAATCATCGAAATAGGGGTATGCATGCTTCGGGGCAATTTTGACCTTGAAAATGGATCGGAATGGCCGTGAGGGCCAACAGGATGAATAGCCAAGGTCTTCACGGACGTCCATAAATAATTTTTGCAGTTTTGACATCGTGATTCGGATCACCCAAAAAATGGTATACTATAGCACACAAAAAATCGTCGAAATAGGGGTATGCGCGCTTCGGGGCTATTTTGACCTTGAAAATGGATCAGAATGGCCATGAGGGCCAACCGGATGCATATCCAAGGTCTTCACGGACGTCCACAAATAATTTTGGCAGTTTTGACGTCAGGATCTGGATCACCAATAAAATGGTATACTATAGCACACGAAAAATCATCGAAATAATGGGTATGCGCGCTTCGGGGCTATTTTGACCATGAAAATGGATCGGAATGGCCGTGAGGGCCAACCATATGCATAGACAAGGTCTTCAAGGACGTCCACAAATAAATTTGGCAGTTTTGACGTCGGGATCTGGATCACCCAAAAAATGGTATACTATAGCACACGAAAAATCGTCGAAATAGGGGTATGCGCGCTTCGGGGCTATTTTGACCTTGAAAATGGATCGGAATGTCCGTGAGGGACAACCGGATGCATAGCCAAGGTCTTCACGGACATCCACAAATATTTTTGGCAGTTCTGACATCGGGATCCAGATCACCCAAAAAATGGTATACTATAGCACACGAAAAATCGTCGAAATAGGGGTATGCGCTCTTCGGGGCTATTTTGACATTGAAAATGGATCGGAATGGCCGTGAGGGCCAACCGGATGCATAGCCAAGGTCTTCACGGACGTCCACAAATAATTTTGGCAGTTTTGATGTGGGGATCCGGATCACCCAAAAAATAGTATACTATAGCACACGAAAAATCATCGAAATAGGGGTATGCGCGCTTCGGGGCTGTTTTGACCTTGAAAATGGATTGGAATGGCCATGAGGGCCAACCGGATGCATAGCCAAGGTCTTCACGGACGTTCACAAATAATTTTGGCAGTTTTGACATCCGGATCCGGATCACCCAAAAAATGGTATACTAGCACACGAAAAATCGTCGAAATAGGGGTATGCGCGCTTCGGGGCTGTTTTGACCTTGAAAATGGATCGGAATGGCCGTGAGGGCCAACTGGATGCATAGCCAAGGTCTTGACGGATGCCACAAATAAATTTGGCAGTTTTGACGTGGGGATCAGGATCACCCATAAAATGGTATACTATAGCACACGAAAAATCGTCGAAATAGGGGTATGCGTACTTCGGGGCTATTTTGACCTTGAAAATGGATCGGAATGGCCGTGAGGTCCAACGGATGCATATCCAAGTTCTTCACGGACGTCCACAAATAATTTTGGCAAATTTGACATCGGGATCTGGATAACCCAAAAAATGGTATACTATAGCACAGGAAAAATCATCGAAATAGGGGTATGCATGCTTCGGGGCAATTTTGACCTTGAAAATGGATCGGAATGGCCGTGAGGGCCAATAGGATGAATAGCCAAGGTCTTCACGGACGTCCACAAATAATTTTTGCAGTTTTGACATCGGGATTCGGATCACCCAAAAAATGGTATACTATAGCACACAAAAAATCGTCGAAATAGGGGTATGCGCGCTTCGGGGCTATTTTGACCTTGAAAATGGATCAGAATGGCCATGAGGGCCAACCGGATGCATATCCAAGGTCTTCACGGACGTCCACAAATAATTTTGGCGGTTTTGACGTCAGGATCTGGATCACCAATAAAATGGTATACTATAGCACACGAAAAATCATCGAAATAATGGGTATGCGCGCTTCGGGGCTATTTTGACCGTGAAAAATGGATCAGAATGGCCGTGAGGGCCAACCATATGCATAGACAAGGTCTTCAAGGACGTCCACAAATAAATTTGGCAGTTTTGACGTCGGGATCTGGATCACCCAAAAAATGGTATACTATAGCACACGAAAAATCGTCGAAATAGGGGTATGCGCGCTTCGGGGCTATTTTGACCTTGAAAATGGATCGGAATGTCCGTGAGGGACAACCGGATGCATAGCCAAGGTCTTCACGGACATCCACAAATATTTTTGGCAGTTCTGACATCGGGATCCAGATCACCCAAAAAATGGTATACTATAGCACACGAAAAATCGTCGAAATAGGGGTATGCGCGCTTCGGGGCTATTTTGACATTGAAAATGGATCGGAATGGCCGTGAGGGCCAACCGGATGCATAGCCAAGGTCTTCACGGACGTCCACAAATAATTTTGGCAGTTTTGATGTGGGGATCCGGATCACCCAAAAAATGGTATACTATAGCACACGAAAAATCATCGAAATAGGGGTATGCGCGCTTCGGGGCTATTTTGACCTTGAAAATGGATTGGAATGGCCATGAGGGCCAACCGGATGCATAGCCAAGGTCTTCACGGACGTTCACAAATAATTTTGGCAGTTTTGACATCCGGATCCGGATCACCCAAAAAATGGTATACTAGCACACGAAAAATCGTTGAAATAGGGGTATGCGCGCTTCGGGGCTGTTTTGACCTTGAAAATGGATCGGAATGGCCGTGAGGGCCAACCGGATGCATAGCCAAGGTCTTGACGGACGTCCACAAATAAATTTGGCAGTTTTGACGTGGGGATCGGGATCACCCATAAAATGGTATACTATAGCACACGAAAAATCGTCGAAATAGGGGTATGCGTACTTCGGGGCTATTTTGACCTTGAAAATGGATCGGAATGGCCGTGAGGTCCAAAGGATGCATATCCAAGTTCTTTACGGACGTCCACAAATAATTTTGGCAGTTTTGACATCGGGATCCGGATCACCCAAAAAATGGTATACTATAGCACACGAAAATCATCGAAATATGGGTATGCGCACTTCGGGTCTATTTTGACCTTGAAAATGGATCGGAATGGCCGTGAGGGCCAACCATATGCATAGACAAGGTCTTCACGGACGTCCTCAAATAATTTTGGCAAATTTGACATTGGGATCTGGATCAGCCAAAAAATGGTATACTATAGCACAGGAAATATCATCGAAATAGGGGTATGCACGCTTCGGGGCTATTTTGACCATGAAAATGGATCGGAATGGCCGTGAGGGCCACCAGGATGCATAGCCAAGGTCTTCACGGACGTCCATAAATAATTTTTGCAGTTTTGACATCGGGATTCGGATCACCCAAAAAATGGTATACGATAGCACACGAAAAATCGTTGAAATAGGGGTATGCGCGCTTCGGGGCTATTTTGAGCTTGAAAATGTATCGGAATGGCTGAGAGGGCCAACCGGATGCATAAACAAGGTCTTCACGGATGTCTACAAATAATTTTTGCAGTTTTGACGTCGGGATCTGGATAAACCAAAAAGTGGTATACTATAGCACACGAAAAATCGTCGAAATAGGGGTATGCGCGCTTCGGGGCTACTTTGACCTTGAAAATGGATCGGAATGGCCGTAAGGGCCAACCGGATGAATATCCAAGGTCTTCACGGACGTCCACAAATACTTTTGGCAGTTTTGACGTCGGGATCCGGATCACCCAAAAAATGATATACTATAGCACACGAAAAATTGTCGAAATAGGGGTATGCGCGCTTTGGGGCTATTTTGACCTTGAAAATGGATCGTAATGGCCTTGAGGGCCAACCGAATGCATAGACAAGGTCTTCACGGACGTCCACAAATAATTTTGGCAGTTTTGACATCGGAATCCGGATAAACCAAAAAATGGTATACTATAGCACACGAAAAATCGTCGAAATAGGGGTATGCGCGCTTCGGGGCTATTTTAACCTTGAAAATGGATCGGAATGGCCGTGAGGGCCAACCTGATGCATAGCCAAGGTCTTTACGGACGTCCACAAATAATTTTGGCAGTTTTGACATCGGGATCCGGATCACCCAAAAAATAGTATATTATAGCACACGAAAAATTGTTGAAATAGGGGTATGCGCACTTCGGGGCTATTTTGACCTTGAAAATGGATCGGAATTGCCATGAGGGCCAACCGAATGCATAGCCAAGGTCTTCGCGGACGTTCATAAATAATTTTGGCAGTTTTGACATTGGGATCCAGATCACCCAAAAATGGTATACTATAGAACACGAAAAATTATCGAAATAGCGGTATGTGTGCTTCGGGGCTATTTTGACCTTTAAAATGGATCGGAATGGCCGTGAGGGCCAACCGGATGCATAAACAAGGTCTTCACGGACGTCCACAAATAAATTTGGCAGTTTTGACGTCGGGATCCGGATCACACAAAAAATGGTATACTATAGCATACGAAAAATCGTCGAAATAGGGGTATGCGCGCTTCGGGGCTATTTTGACCTTGAAAATGGATTGGAATTGACGTGAGGGCCAATCGGATGCATAGCCAAGGTCTTCACGGACGTCCACAAATAATTTTGGCAGTTTTGACATCTGGATCCGGATCACCCAAAAAATTGTATACTATAGAACACGAAAAATCGTCGAAATAGGGGTATGCGCGCTTTGAGGCTATTTTGACCTTAAAAATGGATCTAAATGGCCGTGAGGGCCAACCGGATGCATAGCCAAGGTCTTCACGGACGTCCACAAATAATTTTGGCAGTTTTGACGTCGGGATCAGGATCACCCAAAAAATGGTATACTATAGCACACAAAAAATTGTCAAAATAGGGGTATGCGCGCTTCGGGGCTATTTTGACCTTGAAAATGGATCAGAATGACCGTGAGGTCCAAGTGGATGCATAGACAAGGTCTTCACGGACATCCAAAAATAATTTTGGCAGTTTTGACATCGGGATCCGGATCACCCAAAAAATTATATATAATATTGCATACGAAAAATCGTCGAAATAGGGGTATGCGCGCTTCGGGGCTATTTTGACCTTGAAAATGGATCGGAATGGCCGTGAGGGCCAACCGGATGCATAGCCAAGGTCTTCACGGACGTCCACAAATACTTTTGGCAGTTTTGACGTTGGAATCCGGATCACCCAAAAAATGGTATACTATAGCACACAAAAAATCATCGAAATAGGGGTATGCGCGCTTCGGGGCTATTTTGACCTTGAAAACGGATCAGAATTTCCATGAGGGCCAACCGGATGCATATCCAAGGTCTTCACGGACGTCCACAAATATTTTTGGCAGTTTTGACGTCGGGATCTGGATCACCGAAAAAATGGTATACTATAGCACACGAAAAATCGTCGAAATAATGGGTATGCGCTCTTCGGGGCTATTTATACCTTGAAAATGGATCAGAATGGCTGTGAGGTCCAACCGGATGCATAGACAAGGTCTTAACGGACGTCCACAAATAATTTTGGTAGTTTTGACGTGGGATCCAGATAAACCAAAAAGTGGTATACTATAGCACACGAAAAATCGCACACGAAAAATTGTCAAAATAGGGGTATGCGCGATTAGGGGCTATTTTGACCTTCAAAATAGATCGGAATGGCCGTGAGGGACAACCAGATGCATAGACAACGTCTTCACGGACGTCCACAAATAATTTTGGCAGTTTTGACGTCGGGATCCTGATCACCCAAAAAATGGTTTACTATAGCACACAAAAAATTGTCGCAATAGGGGTATGCGCGATTCGGGGCTATTTTGACCTTGAAAATGGATCGGAATGGACGTGAGGTCCAACCGGACGCATAGACAAGGTCGTCACGGACGTCCACAAATAATTTTGGCAGTTTTGAAGTCGGGATCCCAGTCACCCAAAAATGGTTTACTATAGCACACGAAAAATCATCGAAATAGAGGTATGCGAACTTCGGGGCTATTTTGACTTTGAAAATGGATCGGAATGGCCGTGAGGGACAACCGGATGCATAGACAATGTCTTCACGGACGTCCACAAATAATTTTGGCAGTTTTGACGTCGGGATCCCGATCACCCAAAAAATGGTTTACAATAGCACACGAAAAATCGTCGAAATAGGGGTATGCGCGCTTCGGGGCTATTTTGACCTTCAAAATGGATCGGAATGGCCGTGGGGCCAACCGGATGCATAGACAAGGTCTTCACGGACGTCCACAAATAATTTTGGCAGTTTTGACGTCGGGATCCCGATCACCCAAAAAATGGTTTACTATAGCACAAGAAAAATCGTCGAAATAGGGGTATGCGCGCTTCGGGGCTATTTGGACCTTCAAAATGGATCGGAATGGCCATGGGGGCCAACCGGATGCATGGACAAGGTCTTCCGGACGTCCACAAATAATTTTGGCAGTTTTGACATCGGGATCCGGATCACCCAAAAAATGGTATACTATAGCACACGAAAAATCGTCGAAATAGGGGTATGCGCGCTTCGGGGCTATTTTGACCTTGAAAATGGATCGGAATGGCCGTGAGGGCCAATCGGATGCATAGCCAAGGTCTTTACGGACGTCTACAAATAATTTTGGCAGTTTTGACGTGGGGATCGGGATCACCCATAAAATGGTATACTATAAGCACACGAAAAATCATCGAAATAGGGGTATGCGAGCTTCGGGGCTATTTCGACCTTGAAAATGGATCGGAATGGCCGTGAGGGCCAACCGGATGCATAGACAAGGTCTTCACGGACGTCCTCAAATAATTTTGGCAAATTTGACATCGGGATCCGGATCACCCAAAAAATGGTATACTATAGCACAGGAAAAATCGTCGAAATAGGGGTATGCACGCTTCGGTGCTATTTTGACCTTGAAAATGGATTGGAATGGCCATGAGGTCCACCCGAATGCATACCCAAGGTATTCACGGACGTCCATAAATAATTTTAGCAGTTTTGACATCGGGATCCGGATCACCCAAAAAATGGTATACTATAGCACACGAAAAATCGTCGAAATAGGGGTATGCGCGCTTCAAGGTTATTTTGACCTTGAAAATGTATCGGAATGGCCGAGAGGGACAACCGGATGCATAAACGAGGTCTTCACGGACGTTCACAAATAATTTTTGCAGTTTTGACGTCGGTCTTCACGGACGTCCACAAATAATTTTTGCAGTTTTGACGTCGGGAACCGGATAAACCAAAAAGTGGTATACTATAGCACACGAAAAATCATCGAAATAGAGGTATGCGCGCTTCGGGGCTATTTTGACCTTGAAAATGGATCGGAATTGCCGTGAGGGCCAACCGGATGCATATCCAAGGTCTTCACGGACGTCCACAAATAATTTTGGCAGTTTTGACATCGGGATCCAGATCACCCAAAAAATGATATACTATAGCACACAAAAAATTGTCGAAATAGGGGTATGCGCGCTTTGGTGCTATTTTGACCTTCAAAATGGATCGTAATGGCCGTGAGGGCCAACCAGATGCATAGACAATGTCTTCACGGACGTCCACAAATAATTTTGGCAGTTTTGACGTTGGGATCCGGATAAACCAAAAAATGGTATACTATAGCACACGAAAAATCATCGAAATAGGGGTATGCGCGCTTCGGGGCTATTTTAACCTTGAAAATGGATCGGAATGGCCGTGAGGGCCAACCGGATGCATGGACAAGGTCTTCACGGACGTCCTCAAATAATTTTGGCAAATTTGACATCGGGATCCGGATCACCCAAAAAATGGTATACTATAGCATAGGAAAAATCGTTGAAATAGGGGTATGCACGCTTCGGTGCTATTTTGACCTTGAAAATGGATTGGAATGGCCATGAGGTCCACCCGAATGCATACCCAAGGTATTCACGGACGTCCATAAATAATTTTAGCAGTTTTGACATCGGGATCCGGATCACCCAAAAAATGGTATACTATAGCACACGAAAAATCGTCGAAATAGGGGTATGCGCGCTTCAAGGTTATTTTGACCTTGAAAATGTATCAGAATGGCCGAGAGGGACAACCGGATGCATAAACGAGGTCTTCACGGACGTTCACAAATAATTTTTGCAGTTTTGACGTCGGTCTTCACGGACGTCCACAAATAATTTTTGCAGTTTTGACATCGGGAACCGGATAAACCAAAAAGTGGTATACTATAGCACACGAAAAATCGTCGAAATAGAGGTATGCGCGCTTCGGGGCTATTTTGACCTTGAAAATGGATCGGAATTGCTGTGAGGGCCAACCGGATGCATATCCAAGGTCTTCACGGACGTCCACAAATAATTGTGGCAGTTTTGACGTTGGGATCCGGATCACCCAAAATATGGTATACTACAGCACACGAAAAATCATTGAAATAGGGGTATGCGCGCTTCGGGGCTATTTTGACATTGAAAATGGATCGGAATTGACGTGAGGGCCAACCGGATGCATAGCCAAGGTCTTCACGGACGTCCATAAATAATTTTGGCAGTTTTGACATTGGGATCCGGATCACCCAAAAAATGGTATACTATAGAACACGAAAAATCGTCGAAATAGGGGTATGTGTGCTTCGGGGCTATTTTGACCTTGAAAATGGATCGGAATGGCCGTGAGGGCCAACCGGATGCATAGACAAGGTCTTCACGGACGTTCATAAATAATTTTGGCAGTTTTGACATCGGGATCCGGATCACCCAAAAGATGGTATACTATAGCATATAAAAAATCGTCGAAATAAGGGTATGCGCGCTTAGGGGCTATTTTGACCTTGAAAATGGTTCGGAATGGACGTGAGGGCCAACCGGATGCAAAGCCAAGGTCTTCACGGACGTCCACAAATAATTTTGGCAGTTTTGACATCGGGATCCGGATCACCCAAAAAATGATATACTATAGAACACGAAAAATCGTCAAAATAGGGGTATGCACGCTTCGAGGCTATTTTGACCTTAAAAATGGATTGAATTGGCCGTGAGGGCCAACCGGATGCATAGCCAATGTCTTCACGGACGTCAACAAGTAATTTTGGCAGTTTTGACATTGGGATCCGGATCACCCAAAAAATGGTATACTATAGGACATAAAAAATCGTCAAAATAGAGGTATGCGCGCTTCGGGGCTATTTTGACCTTGAAAATGGATCAGAATGTCCGTGAGGGCTAAGTGGATGCATATACAAGGTCTTCACGGACGTCCAAAAATAATTTTGGCAGTTTTGACATCGAGATCCGGATCACCCAAAATATTATATATAATATAGCACACGGAAAATCATCGAAATAGGGGTATGCGCTTCGGGGCTGTTTTGACCTTGAAAATTGATTGGAATGGCCGTGAGGGCCAACCGGATGCATAGTCAAGGTCTTTATGGACGTCCACAAATAATTTTGGCAGTTTTGACGTGGGGATCCGGATCACCCAAAAAATGGTATACGATAGCACACGAAAAATCGTCAAAATAGGGGTATGCGCGCTTTGGGGCTATTTTGACCTTGAAAATGTATTGGAATGGCCGTGTGGGCCAACTGGATGCATAGCCAAGGTCTTCACGGACGTCCACAAATAATTTTGGCAGTTTTGACGTCGGGATCCGGATCACCCAAAATATGGTATACTATAGTACACAAAAAATCGTCGAAATAGGGGTATGCGCGCGTCGGGCCTATTTTGACCTTGAAAATGGATCGTAATGGCCGTGAGGGCTAACCGGATGCATAGACAAGGTCTTCACGGACGTCCACAAATAATTTTGGCAGTTTTGACATCGGGATCTGGATCACCCAAAAAATGGTATACTATAGCACATGAAAAATCGTCAAAATAGGGGTATGCGCGCTTTGGGGCTATTTTGATCTTGAAAATGGATCGTAATGGCCGTGAGGGACAACCGGATGCATATCCAAGGTCTTCACGGATGTCCACAAATAATATTGGCTGTTTTGACATCGGAATCCGGATCACCCAAAAAATGGTATACTATAGCACACGAAAAATCGTCGAAATAGGGGTATGCGCGCTTCGGGGCTATTTTGACCCATAAAATGGATCGGAATGTCCGTGAGGGCCAACCGATGCATAGCCAAAGTCTTCACGGACGTCCACAAATATTTTTGGAAGTTTTGACGTCGGTATCCGGATCACCCAAAAAATGGTATACTATAGCACACGAAAAATCGTCGAAATAGGGGTATGCGTGCTTCGGGGCTATTTTAACCTTGAAAATGGATCGGAATGGCCGTGAGGACCAACCGGATGCATAGCCAAGGTCTTCACGGATGTCCACCAATAAGTTTGGCAGTTTTGACGTGGGGATCGGGATCACCCATAAAATGGTATACTATAGCACACAAAAAATCGTTGAAATAGAGGTATGCGCGCTTCGGGGCTATTTTGACCTTGAAAATGGATCGGAATGGCCGTGAGGGCAAACGGATGCATAGCCAAGGTCTTCACGGACGTCCACAAATAATTTTGGCAGTTTTGACATCGGGATCCGGATCACCCAAAAAATGGTATACTATAGCACACGAAAATCGTCGAAATATGGGTATGCGCACTTCGGGGCTATTTTGACCTTGAAAATGGATCGGAATGGCCGTTAGGGCCAACCGGATGCATATACAAGGTCTTCACGGACGTCCTCAAATAAGTTTGGCAAATTTGACATCGGGATCCGGATCACCCAAAAAATGGTATACTATAGCACAGGAAAAATCGTCGAAATAGGGGTATGCACGCTTCGGGGCTATTTTGACCTTGAAAATGGATCGGAATGGCCGTGATGGCCAACCGGATGCATAGCCAAGGTCTTCACGGACGTCCATAAATAATTTTGGCAGTTTTGACATCGGGATCCGGATCACCCAAAAGATGGTATACTATAGCACACGAAAAATCATCGAAATAGGGGTATGCGCGCTTTGGGGCTATTTTGACCTTTAAAATGTATTGGAATGGCCGAGAGGGCCAACCGGATGCATAAACAAGGTCTTCATGGACGTCCACAAATAATTTTTGCAGTTTTGACATCGGGATCCAGATAAACCAAAAAATGGTATACTATAGCACACGGAAAATCGTCGAAATAGGGGTATGCGCGCTTTGGGGCTATTTTGACCTTGAAAATGGATCGTAATGGCCGTGAGGGACAACCGGATGCATGTCCAAGGTCTTCATGGACGTCTACAAGTAATTTTGGCAGTTTTGACGTCCGGATCCGGATCACCCAAAAAATGGTATACTATAGCACACAAAAAATCGTCGAAATAGAGGTATGCGCGCTTCGGGGCTATTTTGACCTTGAAAATGGATCGGAATGGCCGTGAGGGCAAACGGATGCATAGCCAAAGTCTTCACGGACGTCCACAAATAATTTTGGCAGTTTTGACATCGGGATCCGGATCACCCAAAAAATGGTATACTATAGCACACGAAAATCATTGAAATATGGGTATGCGCACTTCGGGGTTATTTTGACCTTGAAAATGGATCGGAATGGCCGTGAGGGCCAACCGGATGCATAGACAAGGTCTTCACGGACGTCCTCAAATAATTTTGGCAAATTTGACATCGGGATTCGGATCACCCAAAAAATGGTATACTATAGCACAGGAAAAATCGTCGAAATAGGGGTATGCACGCTTCGGGGCTATTTTGACCTTGAAAATGGATCGGAATGGCCGTGATGGCCAACCGGATGCATAGCCAAGGCCTTCACGGACGTCCATAAATAATTTTGGCAGTTTTGACATCGGGATCCGGATCACCCAAAAGATGGTATACTATAGCACACGAAAAATCATCGAAATAGGGGTATGCGCGCTTTGGGGCTATTTTGACCTTTAAAATGTATTGGAATGGCCGAGAGGGCCAACCGGATGCATAAACAAGGTCTTCATGGACGTCCACAAATAAGTTTTGCAGTTTTGACGTCGGGATCCAGATAAACCAAAAAATGGTATACTATAGCACACGGAAAATCGTCGAAATAGGGGTATGCGCGCTTTGGGGCTATTTTGACCTTGAAAATGGATCGTAATGGCCGTGAGGGACAACCGGATGCATGTCCAAGGTCTTCATGGACGTCCACAAGTAATTTTGGCAGTTTTGACGTCCGGATCCGGATCACCCAAAAAATGGTATACTATAGCACACGAAAAATCGTCGAAATAGGGGTATGCGCGCTTCGGGCTATTTTGACCTTGAAAATGGATCGGAATATCCGTGAGGGCCAACCGAATGCATAGTCGAGGTCTTCACGGACGTCCACAAATAATTTTGGCAGTTTTGACGTCGGGATCCGGATCACCCAAAAAATGGTATACTATAGCACACGAAAAATCGTTGAAATAGGGGTATGCGCGCTTCGGGGCTATTTTGACCTTGAAAATGGATCGCAATGGCCGTGAGGGCCAATCGGATGCATAGCATAGGTCTTCACGGACGTCCACAAATAATTTTGGCAATTTTGACTTGGGGATCCGGATCACCCAAAAAATGGTATACTATAGCACACGAAAAATCGTCGAAATAGGGGTATGCGTGCTTCGGGGCTATTTTGACCTTGAAAATGGATCGGAATGGCCGTGAGGGCCAACAGGATGCTTAGCCAAGGTCTTCACGGACGTCCACAAATAATTTTGGCAGTTTTGACATCGGGATCCGGATAACCCAAAAAATGATATACTATAGCACTCGAGAAATCGTCAAAATAGGGGTATACGCGCTTCGGGGCTGTTTTGAACTTGAAAATGGATAGGAATGGCCGTGAGGGCCAACCAGATGCATATCCAAGGTTTTCACGGATGTCCACAAATAATTTTGGCAGTTTTGCCTTGGGGATCTGGATCACCCATAAAATGGTTTACTATAGCACACGAAAAATCGTCGAAATAGGGGTATGCGCGCTTTGGGGCTATTTTGATCTTTAAAATGGATCGGAATGTCCGTGAGGGCCAACCGGATGCATATCCAAAGTCTTCACGGACATCCACAAATATTTTTGCCAGTTTTGACGTCGGGATCCGGATTACCCAAAAAATAGTATACTATAGCACACGAAAAATCGTCGAAATAGGGGTATGCGCGCTTCGGGGCTATTTTGACCTTGAAAATGGATCGGAATGGTCGTGAGGGCCAACCGGATGCATAGCCAAGGTCTTCACGGAGGTCCATAAATAATTTTGGCAGTTTTGACGTGGGGATCCGGATCACCCAAAAAATGGTATACTATAACACACGAAAAATCATCGAAATAGGGGTATGCGTGCTTCGAGGCTATTTTGACCTTGAAAATGGATCGGAATGGGCATGAGGGCCAACCGGATGCATAGCCAAGGTCTTCACGGACGTCCACAAATAATTTTCGCAGTTTTGACGTCGGGATCCGGATCACCCAAAAAATGGTATACTATAGCACACGAAAAATCGTCGAAATAGGGGTATGCGCGCTTCGAGGCTCTTTTGACCTTGAAAATGGAATGGAATGGCCGTGAGGGCCAACCGTATGTATAGCCAAGGTCTTGACGGACGTCCACAAATAATTTTGGCAGTTTTGACGTGGGGATCGGGATCACCCAAAAGATGGTATACTATAGCACACGAAAAATCGTCGAAATAGGGGTATGCGCGCTTTGGGGCTATTTTGACCTTGAAAATGGATCGTAATGGCCGTGAGGGCCAACCGGATGCATAAACAAGGTCTTCAGGGATGTCCACAAGTAATTTTGGCAGTTTTGACGTCCGGATCCGGATCACCCAAAAAATGGTATACTATAGCACACGAAAAATCGTCGAAATAGGGGTATGCGCGCTTCGGGGCTATCTTGACCTTGAAAATGGATCGGAATATCCGTGAGGTCCAACCGGATGCATAGTCAAGGTCTTCACGGACAAATAATTTTGGCAGTTTTGACATCGGGATCCGGATCACCCAAAAAATGGTATACTATAGCACCCGAAAATCATCGAAATATGGGTATGCGCACTTCGGGGCTATTTTGACCTTGAAAATGGATCGGAATGGCTGTGAGGGCCAACCGGATGCATAGACAAGGTCTTCACGGATGTCCTCAAATAATTTTTGCAAATTTGACATCGGGATCCGGATCACCCAAAAAATGGTATACTATAGCACAGGAAAAATCGTCGAAATAGGGGTATGCACGCTTTGGGGCTATTTTGACCTTGAAAATGGATCGAAATGGCCGTGAGGGCCAACCGGATGCATAGCCAAGGTCTTCACAGACGTTCATAAATAATTTTGGCAGTTTTGACATCGGGATCCGGATCACCCAAAAGATGGTATACTATAGCACACGAAAAATTGTCGAAATAGGGGTATGCGCGCTTCGGGGCTATATTGACCTTGAAAATGTATCGTAATGGCCGAGAGGGCCAACCGGATGCATAAACAAGGTCTTCACGGACGTCCACAAATAATTTTTGCAGTTTTGACGTCGGGATCCAAATAAACCAAAAAGTGGTATACTATAGCACACGAAAAATCGTCGAAATAGGGGTATGCGCGCTTCGGGGATATTTTGACCTTGAAAATGGATCGGAATGGCCGTGAGGACAACCGGATGCATAGCCAAGGTCTTCACGGACGTCCACAAATAATTTTGGCAATTTTGACGTGGGGATCCGGATCACCCAAAAAATGGTATACTATAGCACACAAAAAATCATCGAAATAGGGGTATGCACGCTTCGGGGCAATTTTGACCTTGAAAATGGATCGGAATGGCCGTGAGGTCCAACAGGATGCATAGCCAAGGTCTTCACGGACGTCCATTAATAATTTTGGCCGTTTTGACATCGGGATCCGGATCACCCAAAAAAAGGTATAATATAGCACACGAAAATCGTCGAAATAGGGGTATGCGCGCTTTGGGGCAATTTTGACCTTGAAAATGGATCGGAATGGCTGTGATGGCCAACCGGATGCATAGACAAGGTCTTCACGGACGTCCTAAAATAATTTTGGCAATTTTGACATCGGGATCCGGATCACCCAAAAAATGGTATACTATAGCATATGAAAAATCGTCGAAATAGGGGTATGCATGCTTTGGGGCTATTTTGACCTTGAAAATGGATTGGAATGGCCGTGAGGGCCAACCGGATGCATCTCCAAGGTCTTCACGGACGTCCATAAATAATTTTGGCAGTTTTGACATCGGGATCCGGATCATCCAAAAAATGGTATACTATAGAACACGAAAAATCATCGAAATAGGGGTATGTGTGCTTCGGGGCTATTTTGACCTTGAAAATGGATCAGAATGGCCGTGAGGGACAACCGGATGCATAGCCAAGGTCTTCGCGGACGTCCACAAATAATTTTCAAAGTTTTGACATCGGGATCCGGATCACCCAAAAAATGGTATACTATAGCACATGAAGAATCGTCGAAATAGGGGTATGCGCGCTTTGAGGCTATTTTGACCTTAAAAATGGATCGGAATGGCCTTGTGGGCCAATCGGATGCATAGCCAAGGTCTTCACGGATGTCCACAAATAATTTTGGCAGTTTTGACGTCGGGATCCGGATCACCCAAAATATGGTATACTATAGCACATGAAAAATCGTCGAAATAGGGGTATGCGCGCTTCGGGGCTATTTTGACCTTGAAAATAGATCGGAATGGCTGTGAGGGCCAACTAGATGCATAAACAAGGTCTTCACGGACGTCCACAAATGATTTTGGCAGTTTTGATATCGGGATCTGGATCACCCAAAAAATGGTATACTACAGCACACGAAAAATCGTCGAAATAGGGGTATGCGCGCTTCGAGGCTATTTTGACCTTGAAAATGGGTCGGAATGGCCGTGTGGGCCAACCGGATGCATAGCCAAGGTCTTCACAGACGTCCACAAATAATTTTGGCAGTTTTGACGTCGGGATCCGGATCACCCAAAAAATGGTATACTATAGCACACGAAAAATCGTCGAAATAGGGATTTGCGCGCTTCGGGACTATTTTGACCTTGAAAATATATCGGAATGGCCGTGAGGGCCAACCGGATGCATAAACAAGGTCTTCACAGACGTCCATAAATAATTTTAGCAGTTTTGACATGGGGATACGGATCACCCAAAAAAAGGTATGCTATAGCACACGAAAAATCATCGAAATAGGGGTATGCGCGCTTCGGGGCTATTTTGACCTTGAAAATGGATCGGAATGGCCGTGAGGGCAAACGGATGCATAGACAAGGTCTTCACGGACGTCCACAAATAATTTTGGCTGTTTTGACATCGGGATCCGAATCACCCAAAAAATGGTATACTATAACACACGAAAAATCGTCGAAATAGGGGTATGCACGCTTCAGGGCTATTTTGACCTTGAAAATGGATCGGAATGGCCGTGAGGGCCAACCGAATGCATATCCAAGGTCTTCACGGACGTCCATAAATAATTTTGGCAGTTTTGACGTCCATCAGTTTTGACATCGGATCCGGATCACCCAAAAAATGGTATACTATAGCACACGAAAAATCGTCGAAATAGGGGTATGCGCGCTTCGGGGCTATTTTAACCTTGAAAATGGATCGGAATGGCTGTGAGGGCCAACCGGATGCATAGCCAAGGTCTTCACGGACGTCCACAAATAATTTTGGAAATTTTAACGTCGGGATCCGGATCATCCAAAAAATGGTATACTATAGCACACGAAAAATCGTCGAAATAGGGATATGCGTGCTTCGGGGATAATTTGACCTTGAAAATGGGGCCGTGAGGGCCAACCGGATGCATAGCCAAGGTCTTCACGGACGTCCACAAATAATTTTCGCAGTTTTGACATCGGGATCAGGATCACCCAAAAAATGGTATACTATAGCACACGAAAATCGTCAAAATAGGGGTATGCGCGCTTCAAGGCTATGCGCTTCAAGGCTATTTTGACCTTGAAAATGGGTCGTAATGGCCGTGTGGGCCAACTGGATGCATAGCCAAGGTATTCACGGACGTCCACAAATAATTTTGGCAGTTTTGACGTCGGGATCCGGATCACCCAAAATATGGTATACTATAGCACACGAAAAATCGTTGAAATAGGGGTATGCGCTCTTCGGGGCTATTTTGACCTTGAAAATGGATCGTAATGGCCGTGATGGCCAACCGGATGCATATCCAAGGTCTTTACAGACGTCCACAAATAATTTTTGCAGTTTCGACGTCGGGATCCGGATCACCCAAAAAATGGTATACTATAGCACACAAAAAATCATTGAAATAGGGGTATGCGCGCTTCGGGGCTATTTTGACCTTGAAAATGGATCGGAATGGCTGTGAGGGCCAACCGGATGCATAGCCAAGGTCTTCACGGACGTCCACAAATAATTTTGGGAGTTTTGACGTCGGGATCCGGATCACCCAAAAAATGGTATACTATAGCACACGAAAAATCGTCGAAATAGGGGTATGCGCGCTTCGGGGATATTTTGACCTTGAAAATGGATCGGAATGGCCGTGAGGGCCAACCGGATGCATAGCCAAGGTCTTCACGGGCGTCCACAAATAATTTTTGCAGTTTTGACGTCAGGATCCGAATTACCCAAAAAATGGTATACTATAGCACACGAAAATCGTCGAAATAGGGGTATGCGCGCTTCGAGGCTCTTTTGACCTTGAAAATGGAATGGAATGGCCGTGAGGGCCAACCGTATGTATAGCCAAGGTCTTGACGGACGTCCACAAATAATTTTGGCAGTTTTGACGTGGGGATCGGGATCACCCAAAAGATGGTATACTATAGCACACGAAAAATCGTCGAAATAGGGGTATGCGCGCTTTGGGGCTATTTTGACCTTGAAAATGGATCGTAATGGCCGTGAGGGCCAACCGGATGCATAAACAAGGTCTTCAGGGATGTCCACAAGTAATTTTGGCAGTTTTGACGTCCGGATCCGGATCACCCAAAAAATGGTATACTATAGCACACGAAAAATCGTCGAAATAGGGGTATGCGCGCTTCGGGGCTATCTTGACCTTGAAAATGGATCGGAATATCCGTGAGGTCCAACCGGATGCATAGTCAAGGTCTTCACGGACGTCCACAAATAATTTTGGCAGTTTTGACGTCGGGATCCGGATCACCCAAAAAATGGTATACTATAGCACGCGAAAATCATCGAAATATGGGTATGCGCACTTCGGGGCTATTTTGACCTTGAAAATGGATCGGAATGGCTGTGAGGGCCAACCGGATGCATAGACAAGGTCTTCACGGATGTCCTCAAATAATTTTGGCAGTTTTGACATCGGGATCCGGATCACCCAAAAAATGGTATACTATAGCACCCGAAAATCATCGAAATATGGGTATGCGCACTTCGGGGCTATTTTGACCTTGAAAATGGATCGGAATGGCTGTGAGGGCCAACCGGATGCATAGACAAGGTCTTCACGGATGTCCTCAAATAATTTTTGCAAATTTGACATCGGGATCCGGATCACCCAAAAAATGGTATACTATAGCACAGGAAAAATCGTCGAAATAGGGGTATGCACGCTTTGGGGCTATTTTGACCTTGAAAATGGATCGGAATGGCCGTGAGGGCCAACCGGATGCATAGCCAAGGTCTTCACAGACGTTCATAAATAATTTTGGCAGTTTTGACATCGGGATCCGGATCACCCAAAAGAAGGTATACTATAGCACACGAAAAATCGTCGAAATAGGGGTATGCGCGCTTCGGGGCTATATTGACCTTGAAAATGTATCGTAATGGCCGAGAGGGCCAACCGGATGCATAAACAAGGTCTTCACGGACGTCCACAAATAATTTTTGCAGTTTTGACGTCGGGATCCAAATAAACCAAAAAGTGGTATACTATAGCACACGAAAAATCGTCGAAATAGGGGTATGCGCGCTTCGGGGATATTTTGACCTTGAAAATGGATCGGAATGGCCGTGAGGACAACCGGATGCATAGCCAAGGTCTTCACGGACGTCCACAAATAATTTTGGCAATTTTGACGTGGGGATCCGGATCACCCAAAAAATGATATACTATAGCACACAAAAAATCATCGAAATAGGGGTATGCACGCTTCGGGGCAATTTTGACCTTGAAAATGGATCGGAATGGCCGTGAGGTCCAACAGGATGCATAGCCAAGGTCTTCACGGACGTCCATAAATAATTTTGGCCGTTTTGACATCGGGATCCGGATCACCCAAAAAAAGGTATAATATAGCACACGAAAATCGTCGAAATAGGGGTATGCGCGCTTTGGGGCAATTTTGACCTTGAAAATGGATCGGAATGGCTGTGATGGCCAACCGGATGCATAGACAAGGTCTTCACGGACGTCCTAAAATAATTTTGGCAATTTTGACATCGGGATCCGGATCACCCAAAAAATGGTATACTATAGCATATGAAAAATCGTCGAAATAGGGGTATGCATGCTTCGGGGCTATTTTGACCTTGAAAATGGATTGGAATGGCCGTGAGGGCCAACCGGATGCATCTCCAAGGTCTTCACGGACGTCCATAAATAATTTTGGCAGTTTTGACATCGGGATCCGGATCATCCAAAAAATGGTATACTATAGCACACGAAAAATCATCGAAATAGGGGTATGTGTGCTTCGGGGCTATTTTGACCTTGAAAATGGATCGGAATGGCCGTGAGGGACAACCGGATGCATAGCCAAGGTCTTCACGGACGTCCACAAATAATTTTCAAAGTTTTGACATCGGGATCCGGATCACCCAAAAAATGGTATACTATAGCACATGAAGAATCGTCGAAATAGGGGTATGCGCGCTTTGAGGCTATTTTGACCTTAAAAATGGATCGGAATGGCCTTGTGGGCCAATCGGATGCATAGCCAAGGTCTTCACGGATGTCCACAAATAATTTTGGCAGTTTTGACGTCGGGATCCGGATCACCCAAAATATGGTATACTATAGCACATGAAAAATCGTCGAAATAGGGGTATGCGCGCTTCGGGGCTATTTTGACCTTGAAAATAGATCGGAATGGCTGTGAGGGCCAACCAGATGCATAAACAAGGTCTTCACGGACGTCCACAAATGATTTTGGCAGTTTTGATATCGGGATCTGGATCACCCAAAAAATGGTATACTACAGCACACGAAAAATCGTCGAAATAGGGGTATGCGCGCTTTGGGGCTATTTTGACCTTGAAAGTGGATCGTAATGGCCGTGAGGGCCAACCGTATGCATATCCAAGATCTTTACAGACGTCCACAAATAATTTTGGTAGTTTTGACGTCGGGATCCGGATCACCCAAAAAATGGTATACTATAGCACACGAAAATCTTCAAAATAGGTGTATGCGCGCTTCGAGGCTATTTTGACCTTGAAAATGGGTCGGAATGGCCGTGTGGGCCAACCGGATGCATAGCCAAGGTCTTCACAAACGTCCACAAATAATTTTGGCAGTTTTGACGTCGGGATCCGGATCACCCAAAAAATGGTATACTATAGCACACGAAAAATCGTCGAAATAGGGATTTGCGCGCTTCGGGACTATTTTGACCTTGAAAATATATCGGAATGGCCGTGAGGGCCAACCGGATGCATAAACAAGGTCTTCACGGACGTCCATAAATAATTTTAGCAGTTTTGACATGGGGATACGGATCACCCAAAAAAAGGTATGCTATAGCACACGAAAAATCGTCGAAATAGGGGTATGCGCGCTTCGGGGCTATTTTGACCTTGAAAATGGATCGGAATGGCCGTGAGGGCAAACGGATGCATAGACAAGGTCTTCACGGACGTCCACAAATAATTTTGGCTGTTTTGACATCGGGATCCGAATCACCCAAAAAATGGTATACTATAACACACGAAAAATCGTCGAAATAGGGGTATGCACGCTTCAGGGCTATTTTGACCTTGAAAATGGATCGGAATGGCCGTGAGGGCCAACCGAATGCATATCCAAGGTCTTCACGGACGTCCATAAATAATTTTGGCAGTTTTGACATCGGGATCCGGATCACCCAAAAAATGGTATACTATAGCACACGAAAAATCGTCGAAATAGGGGTATGCGCGCTTCGGGGCTATTTTAACCTTGAAAATGGATCGGAATGGCTGTGAGGGCCAACCGGATGCATAGCCAAGGTCTTCACGGACGTCCACAAATAATTTTGGAAATTTTAACGTCGGGATCCGGATCATCCAAAAAATGGTATACTATAGCACACGAAAAATCGTCGAAATAGGGATATGCGTGCTTCGGGGATAATTTGACCTTGAAAATGGGGCCGTGAGGGCCAACCGGATGCATAGCAAAGGTCTTCACGGACGTCCACAAATAATTTTCGCAGTTTTGACATCGGGATCAGGATCACCCAAAAAATGGTATACTATAGCACACGAAAATCGTCAAAATAGGGGTATGCGCGCTTCAAGGCTATGCGCTTCAAGGCTATTTTGACCTTGAAAATGGGTCGTAATGGCCGTGTGGGCCAACTGGATGCATAGCCAAGGTATTCACGGACGTCCACAAATAATTTTGGCAGTTTTGACGTCGGGATCCGGATCACCCAAAATATGGTATACTATAGCACACGAAAAATCGTTGAAATAGGGGTATGCGCTCTTCGGGGCTATTTTGACCTTGAAAATGGATCGTAATGGCCGTGATGGCCAACCGGATGCATATCCAAGGTCTTTACAGACGTCCACAAATAATTTTTGCAGTTTCGACGTCGGGATCCGGATCACCCAAAAAATGGTATACTATAGCACACAAAAAATCATTGAAATAGGGGTATGCGCGCTTCGGGGCTATTTTGACCTTGAAAATGGATCGGAATGGCTGTGAGGGCCAACCGGATGCATAGCCAAGGTCTTCACGGACGTCCACAAATAATTTTGGGAGTTTTGAGTTTTGCGTCGGAGGATCCGGATTCACCCCAAAAAAATTGTAGTTTTTTTATTACGCACACGAAAAAAACGTTCGACAATAGGGGTATCGCGCTTTCGGGGATATTTGACCTTGAAAATGGATCGGAATGCTCGTTTGAGGGCCAACCGGGATGCATAGCCACGTTCTGCAAGGGCGTCCACAAAATCATGTTGCAGAGTTTTGCGGCAGGAGCCAATGCTACCCAAAAAATGGTTATACTCTTATAGCCACGAAAATCGTTTCGAAATAGTGGCATTATGCTGGCTTCGGGGCTATTTTGAACTGCCAATGGATCGGAATGCAGTGAGGGGCCAACCGGATAATAGACAAGATCTACACGGACGTATCTTCATACATAATTTTGGCCACAAAATCTGACGTCGGGATCGAATCACCAAAAAATGTATTTATGTATAGCACACGAAAAAAGTCGTCTCGAAATAGGGGTATGCACCCGCTTCGGGGCCTATTTTGACCTGAACAATGGATCGGAATGGCTCCGTGAGGGCCAAGTGGATATGCATACCAAGTCTTCACGGACGTTCCTAAATTTAATTTGGCAGTTTTGACAGGGATCCGGATTACCCAAAAAATGGTATACTTATAGCACACGAAAAATAGTTGAAATTGAAATAGTGTATGCACGCTTTGGGGGCTATTTGACCTTGAACAATATATTGGAAGGCCGTTCGTCGGTCGAGGGCCAACCGGATGCATTATATAAAAAACAAGGTCTTCACGGATGTCCTCAAATAATTTAGGCAGTTTTGACATCGGGATCCAGATAAACCAAAATATGGTATACTATAGCACACGAAAAATCGTCGAAATAGGGGTATGCGCGCTTCGGGGCTATTTTGACCCTGAAAATGGATCGGAATGGCCGTGAGGTCCAACAGGATGCATAGCCAAGGTTTTCACGGACGTCCATAAATAATTTTTGCCGTTTTGACATCGGGATCCGGATCACCCAAAAAAAGGTATAATATAGCACACGAAAATCGTCGAAAATAAGGGTATGCGTGCTTCGGGGCTATTTTGACCTTTAAAATGGATCGGAATGGCTGTGATGGCCAATCGTATGCATAGACAAGGTCTTCACGGACGTCCTCAAATAATTTTGGCAATTTTGACATCGGGATCCGGATCACCCAAAAAATGGTATACTATAGCACATGAAAAATCATCGAAATAGGGGTATGCACGCTTCGGGGCTATTTTGACCTTGAAAATGGATCGGAATGGCCGTGAGGGCCAACCGGATTCATATCCAAGGTCTTCACAAACGTCCATAAATAATTTGGCAGTTTTGACATCGGGATCCGGATCACCCAAAAAATGGTATACTATAGCACACGAAAAATCGTTGAAATAGGGGTATGCACGCTTCGGGGCTATTTTGACCTTGAAAATATATCGGAATGGCCGTGAGGGCCAACCGGATGCATAAACAAGGTCTTCACGGATGTCCTCAAATAATTTAGGCAGTTTTGACATCGGGATCCAGATAAACCAAAATATGGTATACTATAGCACACGAAAAATCGTCGAAATAGGGGTATGCGCGCTTCGGGGCTATTTTGACCTTGAAAATGGATCGGAATGGCCGTGAGGTCCAACAGGATGCATAGCCAAGGTCTTCACGGACGTCCATAAATAATTTTTGCCATTTTGACATCGGGATCCGGATCACCCAAAAAAAGGTATAATATAGCACACGAAAATCGTCGAAAATAAGGGTATGCGCGCTTCGGGGCTATTTTGACCTTTAAAATGGATCGGAATGGCGGTGATGGCCAACCGTATGCATAGACAAGGTCTTCACGGACGTCCTAAAATAATTTTGGCAATTTTGACATCGGGATCCGGATCACCCAAAAAATGGTATACTATAGCACCCGAAAATCATCGAAATATGGGTATGCGCACTTCGGGGCTATTTTGACCTTGAAAATGGATCGGAATGGCTGTGAGGGCCAACCGGATGCATAGACAAGGTCTTCACGGATGTCCTCAAATAATTTTTGCAAATTTGACATCGGGATCCGGATCACCCAAAAAATGGTATACTATAGCACAGGAAAAATCATCGAAATAGGGGTATGCACGCTTTGGGGCTATTTTGACCTTGAAAATGGATCAGAATGGCCGTGAGGGCCAACCAGATGCATAGCCAAGGTCTTCACAGACGTTCATAAATAATTTTGGCAGTTTTGACATCGGGATCCGGATCACCCAAAAGAAGGTATACTATAGCACACGAAAAATCGTCGAAATAGGGGTATGCGCGCTTCGGGGCTATATTGACCTTGAAAATGTATCGTAATGGCCGAGAGGGCCAACCGGATGCATAAACAAGGTCTTCACGGACGTCCACAAATAATTTTTGCAGTTTTGACGTCGGGATCCAAATAAACCAAAAAGTGGTTTACTATAGCACACGAAAAATCGTCGAAATAGGGGTATGCGCGCTTCGGGGATATTTTGACCTTGAAAATGGATCGGAATGGCCGTGAGGACAACCGGATGCATAGCCAAGGTCTTCACGGACGTCCACAAATAATTTTGGCAATTTTGACGTGGGGATCCGGATCACCCAAAAAATGGTATACTATAGCACACAAAAAATCATCGAAATAGGGGTATGCACGCTTCGGGGCAATTTTGACCTTGAAAATGGATCGGAATGGCCGTGAGGTCCAACAGGATGCATAGCCAAGGTCTTCACGGACGTCCATAAATAATTTTGGCCGTTTTGACATCGGGATCCGGATCACCCAAAAAAAGGTATAATATAGCACACAAAAATCGTCGAAATAGGGGTATGCGCGCTTTGGGGCAATTTTGACCTTGAAAATGGATCGGAATGGCTGTGATGGCCAACCGGATGCATAGACAAGGTCTTCACGGACGTCCTAAAATAATTTTGGCAATTTTGACATCGGGATCCGGATCACCCAAAAAATGGTATACTATAGCATATGAAAAATCGTCGAAATAGGGGTATGCATGCTTTGGGGCTATTTTGACCTTGAAAATGGATTGGAATGGCCGTGAGGGCCAACCGGATGCATCTCCAAGGTCTTCACGGACGTCCATAAATACTTTTGGCCAGTTTAGGTTTTGACAAATTCGGGGGAACCGGATTCATCTCAAAAAATGGTTATACTATAGCACACGAAAAAATTCTCGAAATAGGGGTTATGTGTGACTTGGGGCTATTTTGACCTTGAAAAGATCGGAATGGTCCGTGAGGACCACCGGATGCCTAGCCAAGGTCTTACGGACTCGTCCAAAATAATTTTTCAAAAGTTTTGACTATCGGGATCCGAATCACCCCAAAAATGTAGACTATAGCACATGAGAATGTTCGAACTAGGGTATGCGCGCTTTGAGGCTATTTTGACCTCAAAAATGATCGGAATGCCTTGTTGGGTCCAAACCGGAATGCATAGCCACGGTCTTCACGGATGTCACAAATAATTTGGCAGTTTTACGTCGGGATTCGGATCACCCAAAATATGGTTATTACTATAGCACCTTGGGGGGACAAATGTTCGATCGACTTCGAAATAGGGGTATGCGCGCTTCGGGGCTATTTTGACCTTGAAAATGGATCGGAATGGCTGTGAGGGCCAACCGGATGCATAGACAAGGTCTTCACGGACGTCCACAAATGATTTTGGCAGTTTTGATATCGGGATCTGGATCACCCAAAAAATGGTATACTACAGCACACGAAAAATCATCGAAATAGGGTATGCGCGCTTTGGGGCTATTTTGACCTTGAAAGTGGATCGTAATGGCCGTGAGGGCCAACCGTATGCATATCCAAGATCTTTACAGACGTCCACAAATAATTTTGGTAGTTTTGACGTCGGGATTCGGATCACCCAAAAAATGGTATACTATAGCACACGAAAATCTTCAAAATAGGTGTATGCGCGCTTCGAGGCTATTTTGACCTTGAAAATGGGTCGGAATGGCCGTGTGGGCCAACCGGATGCATAGCCAAGGTCTTCACAGACGTCCACAAATAATTTTGGCAGTTTTGACGTCGGGATCCGGATCACCCAAAAAATGGTATACTATAGCACACGAAAAATCGTCGAAATAGGGATTTGCGCGCTTCAGGACTATTTTGACCTTGAAAATATATCGGAATGGCCGTGAGGGCCAACCGGATGCATAAACAAGGTCTTCACGGACGTCCATAAATAATTTTAGCAGTTTTGACATGGGGATACGGATCACCCAAAAAAAGGTATGCTATAGCACACGAAAAATCGTCGAAATAGGGGTATGCGCGCTTTGGGGCTATTTTGACCTTGAAAATGGATCGGAATGGCCGTGAGGGCAAACGGATGCATAGACAAGGTCTTCACGGACGTCCACAAATAATTTTGGCTGTTTTGACATCGGGATCCGAATCACCCAAAAAATGGTATACTATAACACACGAAAATCGTCGAAATAGGGGTATGCGCGCTTCGGGGCTATTTTGACCTTGAAAATGGATCGGAATGGCCGTGAGGGCCAACCAGATGCATAGACAAGGTCTTCACGGACGTCCTCAAATAATTTTCGCAATTTTGACATCGGGATCTGGATCACCCAAAAAATGGTATACTATAGCACACAAAAAATCATTGAAATAGGGGTATGCGCGCTTCGGGGCTATTTTGACCTTGAAAATGGATCGGAATGGCTGTGAGGGCCAACCGGATGCATATCCAAGGTCTTTACAGACGTCCACAAATAATTTTTGCAGTTTCGACGTCGGGATCCGGATCACCCAAAAAATGGTATACTATAGCACACAAAAAATCATTGAAATAGGGGTATGCGCGCTTCGGGGCTATTTTGACCTTGAAAATGGATCGGAATGGCTGTGAGGGCCAACCGGATGCATAGCCAAGGTCTTCACGGACGTCCACAAATAATTTTGGGAGTTTTGACGTCGGGATCCGGATCACCCAAAAAATGGTATACTATAGCACACGAAAAATCGTCGAAATAGGGGTATGCGCGCTTCGGGGATATTTTGACCTTGAAAATGGATCGGAATGGCCGTGAGGGCCAACCGGATGCATAGCCAAGGTCTTCACGGGCGTCCACAAATAATTTTTGCAGTTTTGACGTCAGGATCCGAATTACCCAAAAAATGGTATACTATAGCACACGAAAATCGTCGAAATAGGGATATGCGCGCTTCGGGGCTATTTTGAACTTGCAAATGGATCGGAATGGCCGTGAGGGCCAACCGGATACATAGACAAGGTCTACACGGACGTCTTCAAATAATTTTGGCAATTTTGACGTCGGGATCCGAATCACCCAAAAAATGGTATATTATAGCACACGAAAAATCGTCGAAATAGGGGTATGCACGCTTCGGGGCTATTTTGACCTTGAAAATGGATCGGAATGGCCGTGAGGGCCAAGTGGATGCATAGCCAAGGTCTTCACGGACGTCCATAAATAATTGGCAGTTTTGACATCGGGATCCGGATCACCCAAAAAATGGTATACTATAGCACACGAAAAATCGTTGAACTAGGGGTATGCACGCTTCGGGGCCTATTTTGACCTTGAAAATATATGCGGCATGGCCGTGAGGGCCAACCGGATGCATAAACAAGGTCTTCACGGATGTCCTCAAATAATTTAGGCAGTTTTGACATCGGGATCCAGATAAACCAAAATATGGTATACTATAGCACACGAAAAATCGTCGAAATAGGGGTATGCGCGCTTCGGGGCTATTTTGACCCTGAAAATGGATCGGAATGGCCGTGAGGTCCAACAGGATGCATAGCCAAGGTTTTCACGGACGTCCATAAATAATTTTTGCCGTTTTGACATCGGGATCCGGATCACCCAAAAAAAGGTATAATATAGCACACGAAAATCGTCGAAAATAAGGGTATGCGCGCTTCGGGGCTATTTTGACCTTTAAAATGGATCGGAATGGCTGTGATGGCCAATCGTATGCATAGACAAGGTCTTCACGGACGTCCTCAAATAATTTTGGCAATTTTGACATCGGGATCCGGATCACCCAAAAAATGGTATACTATAGCACATGAAAAATCATCGAAATAGGGGTATGCACGCTTCGGGGCTATTTTGACCTTGAAAATGGATCGGAATGGCCGTGAGGGCCAACCGGATTCATATCCAAGGTCTTCACAAACGTCCATAAATAATTTGGCAGTTTTGACATCGGGATCCGGATCACCCAAAAAATGGTATACTATAGCACACGAAAAATCGTTGAAATAGGGGTATGCACGCTTCGGGGCTATTTTGACCTTGAAAATATATCGGAATGGCCGTGAGGGCCAACCGGATGCATAAACAAGGTCTTCACGGATGTCCTCAAATAATTTAGGCAGTTTTGACATCGGGATCCAGATAAACCAAAATATGGTATACTATAGCACACGAAAAATCGTCGAAATAGGGGTATGCGCGCTTCGGGGCTATTTTGACCTTGAAAATGGATCGGAATGGCCGTGAGGTCCAACAGGATGCATAGCCAAGGTCTTCACGGACGTCCATAAATAATTTTTGCCATTTTGACATCGGGATCCGGATCACCCAAAAAAAGGTATAATATAGCACACGAAAATCGTCGAAAATAAGGGTATGCGCGCTTCGGGGCTATTTTGACCTTTAAAATGGATCGGAATGGCCGTGATGGCCAACCGTATGCATAGACAAGGTCTTCACGGACGTCCTAAAATAATTTTGGCAATTTTGACATCGGGATCCGGATCACCCAAAAAATGGTATACTATAGCACCCGAAAATCATCGAAATATGGGTATGCGCACTTCGGGGCTATTTTGACCTTGAAAATGGATCGGAATGGCTGTGAGGGCCAACCGGATGCATAGACAAGGTCTTCACGGATGTCCTCAAATAATTTTTGCAAATTTGACATCGGGATCCGGATCACCCAAAAAATGGTATACTATAGCACAGGAAAAATCGTCGAAATAGGGGTATGCACGCTTTGGGGCTATTTTGACCTTGAAAATGGATCGGAATGGCCGTGAGGGCCAACCGGATGCATAGCCAAGGTCTTCACAGACGTTCATAAATAATTTTGGCAGTTTTGACATCGGGATCCGGATCACCCAAAAGATGGTATACTATAGCACACGAAAAATCGTCGAAATAGGGGTATGCGCGCTTCGGGGCTATATTGACCTTGAAAATGTATCGTAATGGCCGAGAGGGCCAACCGGATGCATAAACAAGGTCTTCACGGACGTCCACAAATAATTTTTGCAGTTTTGACGTCGGGATCCAAATAAACCAAAAAGTGGTATACTATAGCACACGAAAAATCGTCGAAATAGGGGTATGCGCGCTTCGGGGATATTTTGACCTTGAAAATGGATCGGAATGGCCGTGAGGACAACCGGATGCATAGCCAAGGTCTTCACGGACGTCCATAAATAATTTTGGCAATTTTGACGTGTGGATCCGGATCACCCAAAAAATGGTATACTATAGCACACAAAAAATCATCGAAATAGGGGTATGCACGCTTCGGGGCAATTTTGACCTTGAAAAAGGATCGGAATGGCCGTGAGGTCCAACAGGATGCATAGCCAAGGTCTTCACGGACGTCCATAAATAATTTTGGCCGTTTTGACATCGGGATCCGGATCACCCAAAAAAAGGTATAATATAGCACACGAAAATCGTCGAAATAGGGGTATGCGCGCTTTGGGGCAATTTTGACCTTGAAAATGGATCGGAATGGCTGTGATGGCCAACCGGATGCATAGACAAGGTCTTCACGGACGTCCTAAAATAATTTTGGCAATTTTGACATCGGGATCCGGATCACCCAAAAAATGGTATACTATAGCATATGAAAAATCGTCGAAATAGGTGTATGCATGCTTCGGGGCTATTTTGACCTTGAAAATGGATTGGAATGGCCGTGAGGGCCAACCGGATGCATCTCCAAGGTCTTCACGGACGTCCATAAATAATTTTGGCAGTTTTGACATCGGGATCCGGATCATCCAAAAAATGGTATACTATAGCACACGAAAAATTATCGAAATAGGGGTATGTGTGCTTCGGGGCTATTTTGACCTTGAAAATGGATCGGAATGGCCGTGAGGGACAACCGGATGCATAGCCAAGGTCTTCACGGACGTCCACAAATAATTTTCAAAGTTTTGACATCGGGATCCGGATCACCCAAAAAATGGTATACTATAGCACATGAAGAATCGTCGAAATAGGGGTATGCGCGCTTTGAGGCTATTTTGACCTTAAAAATGGATCGGAATGGCCTTGTGGGCCAACCGGATGCATAGCCAAGGTCTTCACGGATGTCCACAAATAATTTTGGCAGTTTTGACGTCGGGATCCGGATCACCCAAAATATGGTATACTATAGCACATGAAAAATCGTCGAAATAGGGGTATGCGCGCTTTGGGGCTATTTTGACCTTGAAAATGGATCGGAATGGCTGTGAGGGCCAACCGGATGCATAGACAAGGTCTTCACGGACGTCCACAAATGATTTTGGCAGTTTTGATATCGGGATCTGGATCACCCAAAAAATGGTATACTACAGCACACGAAAAATCGTCGAAATAGGGTATGCGCGCTTTGGGGCTATTTTGACCTTGAAAGTGGATCGTAATGGCCGTGAGGGCCAACCGTATGCATATCCAAGATCTTTACAGACGTCCACAAATAATTTTGGTAGTTTTGACGTCGGGATCCGGATCACCCAAAAAATGGTATACTATAGCACACGAAAATCTTCAAAATAGGTGTATGCGCGCTTCGAGGCTATTTTGACCTTGAAAATGGGTCGAAATGGCCGTGTGGGCCAACCGGATGCATAGCCAAGGTCTTCACAAACGTCCACAAATAATTTTGGCAGTTTTGACGTCGGGATCCGGATCACCCAAAAAATGGTATACTATAGCACACGAAAAATCGTCGAAATAGGGATTTGCGCGCTTCGGGACTATTTTGACCTTGAAAATATATCGGAATGGCCGTGAGGGCCAACCGGATGCATAAACAAGGTCTTCACGGACGTCCATAAATAATTTTAGCAGTTTTGACATGGGGATACGGATCACCCAAAAAAAGGTATGCTATAGCACACGAAAAATCGTCGAAATAGGGGTATGCGCGCTTCGGGGCTATTTTGACCTTGAAAATGGATCGGAATGGCCGTGAGGGCAAACGGATGCATAGACAAGGTCTTCACGGACGTCCTCAAATAATTTTCGCAATTTTGACATCGGGATCTGGATCACCCAAAAAATGGTATACTATAGCACATGAAAAATAGTCGAAATAGGGGTATGCACGCTTCAGGGCTATTTTGACCTTGAAAATGGATCGGAATGGCCGTGAGGGCCAACCGAATGCATATCCAAGGTCTTCACGGACGTCCATAAATAATTTTGGCAGTTTTGACATCGGGATCCGGATCACCCAAAAAATGGTATACTATAGCACACGAAAAATCGTCGAAATAGGGGTATGCGCGCTTCGGGGCTATTTTAACCTTGAAAATGGATCGGAATGGCTGTGAGGGCCAACCGGATGCATAGCCAAGGTCTTCACGGACGTCCACAAATAATTTTGGAAATTTTAACGTCGGGATCCGGATCATCCAAAAAATGGTATACTATAGCACACGAAAAATCGTCGAAATAGGGATATGCGTGCTTCGGGGATAATTTGACCTTGAAAATGGGGCCGTGAGGGCCAACCGGATGCATAGCAAAGGTCTTCACGGACGTCCACAAATAATTTTCGCAGTTTTGACATCGGGATCAGGATCACCCAAAAAATGGTATACTATAGCACACGAAAATCGTCAAAATAGGGGTATGCGCGCTTCAAGGCTATGCGCTTCAAGGCTATTTTGACCTTGAAAATGGGTCGTAATGGCCGTGTGGGCCAACTGGATGCATAGCCAAGGTATTCACGGACGTCCACAAATAATTTTGGCAGTTTTGACGTCGGGATCCGGATCACCCAAAATATGGTATACTATAGCACACGAAAAATCGTTGAAATAGGGGTATGCGCTCTTCGGGGCTATTTTGACCTTGAAAATGGATCGTAATGGCCGTGAGGGCCAACCGGATGCATATCCAAGGTCTTTACAGACGTCCACAAATAATTTTTGCAGTTTCGACGTCGGGATCCGGATCACCCAAAAAATGGTATACTATAGCACACGAAAAATCATTGAAATAGGGGTATGCGCGCTTCGGGGCTATTTTGACCTTGAAAATGGATCGGAATGGCTGTGAGGGCCAACCGGATGCATAGCCAAGGTCTTCACGGACGTCCACAAATAATTTTGGGAGTTTTGACGTCGGGATCCGGATCACCCAAAAAATGGTATACTATAGCACACGAAAAATCGTCGAAATAGGGGTATGCGCGCTTTGGGGATATTTTTACCTTGAAAATGGATCGGAATGGCCGTGAGGGCCAACCGGATGCATAGCCAAGGTCTTCACGGGCGTCCACAAATAATTTTTGCAGTTTTGACGTCAGGATCCGAATTACCCAAAAAATGGTATACTATAGCACACGAAAATCGTCGAAATAGGGATATGCGCGCTTAGAGATATATATAGATAGCAAATGGAAAAATAGAGAAATGGCGTGAGGGCAACCGGATCACATAGACCAAGATCTAACGGACGTCTTCAATAATTTTGGCAAATTTTTGAAGTCGGGATCCGATCACCCAAAAAATGGTAATAAACATTATGCACACAAAATCGGTGAAATAGGGGTTATGCACGCTTCGGGGCTATTTTCGACCTTGAAATGGATCGGAAATGGCCGTGAGGGCCAATGGATTCATAGCAAGGTCTTCACGGACGTCATAAATAATTTGGCAGTTTTTTGGACATCGGGATCCGGATCACCCAAAAATGGTAACTATAGCACACGAAAATCGTTGAAATAGGGGTATGCACGCTTGGGCTATTTGACCTTGAAAATATATTGGAATGCGCCGTGAGGGGCCAAACCGGATGCATAAACAAGGTCTTCACGGATGTCCTCAAATAATTTAGGCAGTTTTGACATCGGGATCCAGATAAACCAAAATATGGTATACTATAGCACACGAAAAATCGTCGAAATAGGGGTATGCGCGCTTCGGGGCTATTTTGACCCTGAAAATGGATCGGAATGGCCGTGAGGTCCAACAGGATGCATAGCCAAGGTTTTCACGGACGTCCATAAATAATTTTTGCCGTTTTGACATCGGGATCCGGATCACCCAAAAAAAGGTATAATATAGCACACGAAAATCGTCGAAAATAAGGGTATGCGTGCTTCGGGGCTATTTTGACCTTTAAAATGGATCGGAATGGCTGTGATGGCCAATCGTATGCATAGACAAGGTCTTCACGGACGTCCTCAAATAATTTTGGCAATTTTGACATCGGGATCCGGATCACCCAAAAAATGGTATACTATAGCACATGAAAAATCATCGAAATAGGGGTATGCACGCTTCGGGGCTATTTTGACCTTGAAAATGGATCGGAATGGCCGTGAGGGCCAACCGGATTCATATCCAAGGTCTTCACAAACGTCCATAAATAATTTGGCAGTTTTGACATCGGGATCCGGATCACCCAAAAAATGGTATACTATAGCACACGAAAAATCGTTGAAATAGGGGTATGCACGCTTCGGGGCTATTTTGACCTTGAAAATATATCGGAATGGCCGTGAGGGCCAACCGGATGCATAAACAAGGTCTTCACGGATGTCCTCAAATAATTTAGGCAGTTTTGACATCGGGATCCAGATAAACCAAAATATGGTATACTATAGCACACGAAAAATCGTCGAAATAGGGGTATGCGCGCTTCGGGGCTATTTTGACCTTGAAAATGGATCGGAATGGCCGTGAGGTCCAACAGGATGCATAGCCAAGGTCTTCACGGACGTCCATAAATAATTTTTGCCATTTTGACATCGGGATCCGGATCACCCAAAAAAAGGTATAATATAGCACACGAAAATCGTCGAAAATAAGGGTATGCGCGCTTCGGGGCTATTTTGACCTTTAAAATGGATCGGAATGGCGGTGATGGCCAACCGTATGCATAGACAAGGTCTTCACGGACGTCCTAAAATAATTTTGGCAATTTTGACATCGGGATCCGGATCACCCAAAAAATGGTATACTATAGCACCCGAAAATCATCGAAATATGGGTATGCGCACTTCGGGGCTATTTTGACCTTGAAAATGGATCGGAATGGCTGTGAGGGCCAACCGGATGCATAGACAAGGTCTTCACGGATGTCCTCAAATAATTTTTGCAAATTTGACATCGGGATCCGGATCACCCAAAAAATGGTATACTATAGCACAGGAAAAATCGTCGAAATAGGGGTATGCACGCTTTGGGGCTATTTTGACCTTGAAAATGGATCGGAATGGCCGTGAGGGCCAACCAGATGCATAGCCAAGGTCTTCACAGACGTTCATAAATAATTTTGGCAGTTTTGACATCGGGATCCGGATCACCCAAAAGAAGGTATACTATAGCACACGAAAAATCGTCGAAATAGGGGTATGCGCGCTTCGGGGCTATATTGACCTTGAAAATGTATCGTAATGGCCGAGAGGGCCAACCGGATGCATAAACAAGGTCTTCACGGACGTCCACAAATAATTTTTGCAGTTTTGACGTCGGGATCCAAATAAACCAAAAAGTGGTTTACTATAGCACACGAAAAATCGTCGAAATAGGGGTATGCGCGCTTCGGGGATATTTTGACCTTGAAAATGGATCGGAATGGCCGTGAGGACAACCGGATGCATAGCCAAGGTCTTCACGGACGTCCACAAATAATTTTGGCAATTTTGACGTGGGGATCCGGATCACCCAAAAAATGGTATACTATAGCACACAAAAAATCATCGAAATAGGGGTATGCACGCTTCGGGGCAATTTTGACCTTGAAAATGGATCGGAATGGCCGTGAGGTCCAACAGGATGCATAGCCAAGGTCTTCACGGACGTCCATAAATAATTTTGGCCGTTTTGACATCGGGATCCGGATCACCCAAAAAAAGGTATAATATAGCACACGAAAATCGTCGAAATAGGGGTATGCGCGCTTTGGGGCAATTTTGACCTTGAAAATGGATCGGAATGGCTGTGATGGCCAACCGGATGCATAGACAAGGTCTTCACGGACGTCCTAAAATAATTTTGGCAATTTTGACATCGGGATCCGGATCACCCAAAAAATGGTATACTATAGCATATGAAAAATCGTCGAAATAGGTGTATGCATGCTTCGGGGCTATTTTGACCTTGAAAATGGATTGGAATGGCCGTGAGGGCCAACCGGATGCATCTCCAAGGTCTTCACGGACGTCCATAAATAATTTTGGCAGTTTTGACATCGGGATCCGGATCATCCAAAAAATGGTATACTATAGCACACGAAAAATTATCGAAATAGGGGTATGTGTGCTTCGGGGCTATTTTGACCTTGAAAATGGATCGGAATGGCCGTGAGGGACAACCGGATGCATAGCCAAGGTCTTCACGGACGTCCACAAATAATTTTCAAAGTTTTGACATCGGGATCCGGATCACCCAAAAAATGGTATACTATAGCACATGAAGAATCGTCGAAATAGGGGTATGCGCGCTTTGAGGCTATTTTGACCTTAAAAATGGATCGGAATGGCCTTGTGGGCCAACCGGATGCATAGCCAAGGTCTTCACGGATGTCCACAAATAATTTTGGCAGTTTTGACGTCGGGATCCGGATCACCCAAAATATGGTATACTATAGCACATGAAAAATCGTCGAAATAGGGGTATGCGCGCTTCGGGGCTATTTTGACCTTGAAAATGGATCGGAATGGCTGTGAGGGCCAACCGGATGCATAGACAAGGTCTTCACGGACGTCCACAAATGATTTTGGCAGTTTTGATATCGGGATCTGGATCACCCAAAAAATGGTATACTACAGCACACGAAAAATCGTCGAAATAGGGTATGCGCGCTTTGGGGCTATTTTGACCTTGAAAGTGGATCGTAATGGCCGTGAGGGCCAACCGTATGCATATCCAAGATCTTTACAGACGTCCACAAATAATTTTGGTAGTTTTGACGTCGGGATCCGGATCACCCAAAAAATGGTATACTATAGCACACGAAAATCTTCAAAATAGGTGTATGCGCGCTTCGAGGCTATTTTGACCTTGAAAATGGGTCGGAATGGCCGTGTGGGCCAACCGGATGCATAGCCAAGGTCTTCACAAACGTCCACAAATAATTTTGGCAGTTTTGACGTCGGGATCCGGATCACCCAAAAAATGGTATACTATAGCACACGAAAAATCGTCGAAATAGGGATTTGCGCGCTTCGGGACTATTTTGACCTTGAAAATATATCGGAATGGCCGTGAGGGCCAACCGGATGCATAAACAAGGTCTTCACGGACGTCCATAAATAATTTTAGCAGTTTTGACATGGGGATACGGATCACCCAAAAAAAGGTATGCTATAGCACACGAAAAATCGTCGAAATAGGGGTATGCGCGCTTCGGGGCTATTTTGACCTTGAAAATGGATCGGAATGGCCGTGAGGGCAAACGGATGCATAGACAAGGTCTTCACGGACGTCCACAAATAATTTTGGCTGTTTTGACATCGGGATCCGAATCACCCAAAAAATGGTATACTATAACACACGAAAATCGTCGAAATAGGGGTATGCGCGCTTCGGGGCTATTTTGACCTTGAAAATGGATCGGAATGGCCGTGAGGGCCAACCAGATGCATAGACAAGGTCTTCACGGACGTCCTCAAATAATTTTCGCAATTTTGACATCGGGATCTGGATCACCCAAAAAATGGTATACTATAGCACATGAAAAATCGTCGAAATAGGGGTATGCGCGCTTCGGGGCTATTTTGACCTTGAAAATGGATCGGAATGGCCGTGAGGGCCAACCGGATGCATATCCAAGGTCTTCACAGACGTCCACAAATAATTTTGGCAGTTTTGACATCGGGATCCGGATCACCCAAAAAATGGTATACTATAGCACACGAAAAATCGTCGAAATAGGGGTATGCGCGCTTCGGGGCTATTTTAACCTTGAAAATGGATCGGAATGGCTGTGAGGGCCAACCGGATGCATAGCCAAGGTCTTCACGGACGTCCACAAATAATTTTGGAAATTTTAACGTCGGGATCCGGATCATCCAAAAAATGGTATACTATAGCACACGAAAAATCGTCGAAATAGGGATATGCGTGCTTCGGGGATAATTTGACCTTGAAAATGGGGCCGTGAGGGCCAACCGGATGCATAGCCAAGGTCTTCACGGACGTCCACAAATAATTTTCGCAGTTTTGACATCGGGATCAGGATCACCCAAAAAATGGTATACTATAGCACACGAAAATCGTCAAAATAGGGGTATGCGCGCTTCAAGGCTATGCGCTTCAAGGCTATTTTGACCTTGAAAATGGGTCGTAATGGCCGTGTGGGCCAACTGGATGCATAGCCAAGGTATTCACGGACGTCCACAAATAATTTTGGCAGTTTTGACGTCGGGATCCGGATCACCCAAAATATGGTATACTATAGCACACGAAAAATCGTTGAAATAGGGGTATGCGCTCTTCGGGGCTATTTTGACCTTGAAAATGGATCGTAATGGCCGTGAGGGCCAACCGGATGCATATCCAAGGTCTTTACAGACGTCCACAAATAATTTTTGCAGTTTCGACGTCGGGATCCGGATCACCCAAAAAATGGTATACTATAGCACACAAAAAATCATTGAAATAGGGGTATGCGCGCTTCGGGGCTATTTTGACCTTGAAAATGGATCGGAATGGCTGTGAGGGCCAACCGGATGCATAGCCAAGGTCTTCACGGACGTCCACAAATAATTTTGGCAGTTTTGACGTCGGGATCCGGATCACCCAAAAAATGGTATACTATAGCACACGAAAAATCGTCGAAATAGGGGTATGCGCGCTTCGGGGCTATTTTGACCTTGAAAATGGATCGAAATGGCCGTGAGGGCCAACCGGATGCATAGCCAAGGTCTTCACGGACGTCCACAAATAATTTTGGCAGTTTTGACGTCGGGATCTGGATCACACCAAAAATGGTATACTATAGCACACGAAAAATCGTCGAAATAGGGGTATGCGCGCTTCGGGGCTATTTTGACCTTGAAAATGGATCGGAATGGCCGTGAGGGCCAACCGGATGCATAGCCAAGGTCTTCACGGACGTCCACAAATAATTTTGGCAGTTTTGACGTCGGGATCCGGATCACCCAAAAAATGGTATACTATAGCACACGAAAAATCGTCGAAATAGGGGTATGCGCGCTTCGGGGCTATTTTGACCTTGAAAATGGATCGGAATGGCCGTGAGGGCCAACCGGATGCATAGCCAAGGTCTTCACGGACGTCCACAAATAATTTTGGCAGTTTTGACGTCGGGATCCGGATCACCCAAAAAATGGTATACTATAGCACACGAAAAATCGTCGAAATAGGGGTATGCGCGCTTCGGGGCTATTTTGACCTTGAAAATGGATCGGAATGGCCGTGAGGGCCAACCGGATGCATAGCCAAGGTCTTCACGGACGTCCACAAATAATTTTGGCAGTTTTGACGTCGGGATCCGGATCACCCAAAAAATGGTATACTATAGCACACGAAAAATCGTCGAAATAGGGGTATGCGCGCTTCGGGGCTATTTTGACCTTGAAAATGGATCGGAATGGCCGTGAGGGCCAACCGGATGCATAGCCAAGGTCTTCACGGACGTCCACAAATAATTTTGGCAGTTTTGACGTCGGGATCCGGATCACCCAAAAAATGGTATACTATAGCACACGAAAAATAGTTGAAATAGGGGTTGCCGCGCTGTTGGGCTATTGTGACCTTGAAAATGGATCAGATGGCCGTGAGGGCCAACCGAATGCTAGCCAGGTCGTCATTCACGACGTCCACAATAATTTTGGCAGTTTTGACGTCGGAATCCGGAGTCACGCCAAAAATGGTATAACTATTGCACACGAAAAAAACTCGTTAAAATAGGGGTTACTGCGCATGTCGGCGATTTGACCTTGAAAATGGATCGCATGGCCGTGAGGACCAACCTGTATGGCATAGACAAGGTCTTCACAGCGTCCACAATAATTTTGGCGTTTTGACTTCGGGATCGGTCCGGATCACCCAAAAAATGTATAGATATAGCACACACGAAAATCAATCGAATAGGGGTAATGCCGCGCTTCAGGCTATTTTGCCTTGAAAATTTGGATGCGGAAGGGCCCCCCTTTTTTTTTGTGTGGTGAGGGCAACCGCATGCATAAGCAAAGGTCTTCACTGACGTCCAGAATGAATTTTGGCGAGTTTTGACGTCGGATCCGGATGCACCCAAAAAATTGTATACTATAAAGCACATGAAAAATTGTCGAAATAGGGGTCTGCCCTTCGGGGCTATTTTACCTTGAAAATGGATCGGAATGGCCTTGGGGCCAACGGATTCTAGCAAGGTATTCACGGACGTCCAACAAATAATTTTGGCAGTTTGAAGTCAGGATCTGGATCACCCAAAAATGGTATAATTTATCACAACGAAAAATCTCGAATAGGGGTATGCGCGATTCGGGGCTATTTTGACCTTGAAAATGGATCGGAATGGCCGTGAGGGCCAACCGGATGCATAGCCAAGGTCTTCACGGATGTCCACAAATATTTTTGGCAGTTTTTGACGTCGGAATCCGGATCACCCAAAAAATGGTATACTATAGCACACGAAAAATTGCCGAAATAGGGGTATGCGCGCTTCGGGGCTATTTTGACCTTGAAAATGGATCGGAATGGCCATGAGGGCCAACCGGATGCATATCTAAGGTCTTCACGGAAGTCCACAAATAATTTTGATAGTTTTGACGTCGGGATCCGGATCACCCAAAAAATGGTATACTATAGCACACGAAAAATCGTCGAAATAGGGGTATGCGCGCTTCAGCTATTTTGACCGATGAAAATGGAATAAATGGCCGTGAGGGAGCAACCGGATGCATATCTAAAGGTCTTCACTTCACGACGTCCCACAAATACTTTTGGCAGTTTTGACGTCGGATCCAGATCCACCAAAAATGGTAATACTATAGCTACACGAAAATCGTCCGAAATAGGGGTATGCTCTCGGGGCTATTTTGACCGTAAAATTGAATCGGAATGGGCCCGTGAGGCAAACTGAATGCAGAACCAAGGTCTTTCACACGGAAGTCCATGAGTAATGTGCAGTTTTTTCACATCGGGATCCGAGCACCAAAAAAATGTATACTAATCACACGAAAAATCATCGACATAGGGGAAAATGATGCCGCAGCTTCGGGGCTATTTGGACCTTGAAAAATGTATCGAATGGGCCGTGAGGCCACCGGATGCAATAGATAAGGTATTCCACGACGTCAACAAATAATTTTGCAAGTTTTAACGTCGGGATTCCGGATACCAAAAAATGTATATATAGCACACGAAAAATCATCAAAATAAGGGTATGCGCGCTTCGGGGCTATTTGGAAAATGAAAATGGATCGGATTGGCCGTGAGGGCCAACCGGATGCATAGACAGTGTCTTCACGGATGTCCACAAATAATTTTGGCAGTTTTGACGTCGGGATCCCGATCACCCAAAAAATGGTTTACTATAGCACACGAAAAATCGTCCAAATAGGGGTATGCGCGCTTCGGGGCTATTTTGACCTTGAAAATGGATCGGAATGGCCGTGAGGGCAACCGGATGCATAGACAAGCTCTTCACGTACGTCCACAAATAAATTTGGCAGTTTTGACATCGGGATCCCGATCACCCAAAAAATGGTTTACTATAGCACACGAAAAATCGTCGAAATAGGGGTATGCGCGCTTCGGGGCTATTTTGACCTTGAAAATGGATCGGAATGGCCGGGAGGGCCAACCGGATGCATAGCCAAGGTCTTCACGGACGTCACAATTAATTTTGGCAGTTTTGACGTGGGGATCCGGATCACCCAAAAAATGGAATACTATAGCACACAAAAAATTGTCGAAATAGGGGTATGCGCGCTTCGGGGCTATTTTGACCTTGAAAATGGATCGGAATGGCCGTGAGGGCCAACCGGATGCATAGACAAGGTCTTCACGGACGTCCAAAAATAATTTTGGCAGTTTTGACATCGGGATCCCGATCACCCAAAAAATGGTTTACTATAGCACATGAAAAATTGTCGAAATAGGGGTATGCGCGCTTCGGGGCTATTTTGACCTTGAAAATGGATCGGAATGGCCGTGAGGGCCAACCAGATGCATAGACAAGGTCTTCATGGATGTCCACAAATAATTTTTGCAGTTTTTACGTCGGGATACGGATCACCCAAAAAATGGTATACTCTTGCACAGGAAAAATCGTCAAAATAGGAGTATGCGCGCTTCGGGGCTATTTTGACCTTGAAAATGGATTGGAATGGCCGTGAGGGCCAACCGTATGCATAGACAAGGTCTTCACGGACATCCACAAATAATATTTGCAGTTTTGACGTCGGGATCCGGATCACCCAAAAAATGGTATACTATAGCACACGAAAAATCGTCGAAAAAGGGTTATGCGCGCTTCGGGGCTATTTTGACCTTGAAAATGGATCGGAATGGCCGTGAGGGCCAACCGGATGCATACCCAAGGTCTTCACGGACGTCCACAAATAATTTTTGCACTTTTGACGTCGGGATCCGGATCACCCAAAAAATGGTATACTATAGCACACGAAAAATCATCGAAATAGGGGTATGCGCGCTTCGGGGCTATTTTGACCTTGAAAATGGATCGGAATGGCCGTGAGGGCCAACCGTATGCATATCCAAGTTCTTCACGAACGTCCACAAATAATTTTTGCAGTTTTGACGTCGGGATCCGGATCACCCAAAAAATGGTATACTATAGCACACGAAAAATCAGCGAAATAGGGGTATGCGCGCTTCGGGGCTATTTTGACCTTGAAAATGGATTGGAATGGCCGTGAGGGCCAATCGGATGCATAACCAAGGTATTCACGGACGTCCACAAATAATTTTTGCAGTTTTGACGTCGGGATCCGGATCACCCAAAAAATGGTATACTATAGCACACAAAAAATCATCGAAATAGGGGTATGCGCCCTTCGGGGCTATTTTGACCTTGAAAATGGATCGGAATGGCCGTGAGGGCCAACCGGATGCATAGCCAAGGTATTCACGGACGTCCACAAATAATTTTTGCAGTTTTGACGTCGGGATTCGGATCACCCAAAAAATGGTGTACTATAGCACACGAAAAATCGGCGAAATAGAGGTATATCACCCAAAAAATGGTGTACTATAGCACACGAAAAATCATCGAAATAGGGGTATGCGCGCTTCGGGGCTATTTTGACCTTGAAAATGGATCGGAATGGCCGTGAGGGCCAACCGGATGCATAGCCAAGGTCTTCACGAACGTCCACAAATAATTTTTGTAGTTTGACGTCGGGATCCGGATCACCCAAAAAATGGTATACTATAGCACACGAAAAATCATCGAAATAGGGGTATGCGCGCTTCGGGGCTATTTTGACCTTGAAAATGGATCGGAATGGCCGTGAGGGCCAATCGGATGCATAGCCAAGGTCTTCACGGACGTCCACAAATAATTTTTGCAGTTTTGACGTCGGAATCCGGATCACCCAAAAAATGGTATACTATAGCACACGAAAAATCATCGAAATAGGGGTATGCGCCCTTCGGGGCTATTTTGACCTTGGAAATGGATCGGAATGGCCGTGAGGGCCAACCGAATGCATAGCCAAGGTCTTCACGGAGGTCGACAAATACCTTTTGCAGTTTTGACGTCGGGATTCAGATCACCCAAAAAATGGTATACTATAGCATACGAAAAATCATCGAAATTGGGGTATGCGCGCTTCGGGGCTATTTTGACCTTGAAAATGGATCGGAATGTCCGTGAGGTCCAACCGGATGCATATCCAAGTTCTTCACAGATGTCCACAAATAAATTTTGCAGTTTTGACGTCGGGATCCGGATCACCCAAAAAATGGTATACTATAGCACACGAAAATCGTCGAAATAGGGGTATGCGCGCTTCGGGGCTATTTTGATCTTGTAAATGGATCGGAATGGCCGTGAGGGCCAACCGTATGCATAGACAAGGTCTTCACGGACGTCCACAAATAATATTTGCAGTTTTGACGTCGGGATCCGGATCACCCAAAAAATGGTATACTATAGCACAGGAAAAATCGTCGAAAAAGGGGTATGCACGCTTCGGGGCTATTTTGACCTTGAAAATGGATCGGAATGTCCGTGAGGGCCAACCGGATGCATATCCAAGTTCTTCACGGACGTCCACAAATAATTTTTGCAGTTTTGACGTCGGGATCCGGATCACCCAAAAAATGGTATACTATAGCACACAAAAAATCGTCGAAATAGGGGTATGCGCGCTTCGGGGCTATTTTGACCTTGAAAATGGATCGGAATGGCCGTGAGGGCCAACCGGATGCATAGCCAAGGTCTTCACGGACGTCCACAAATAATTTTTGCAGTTTTGACGTGGGATCCGGATCACCCAAACAAAATGGTTACTATAGCACACGAAAAATCGTGAAATAGGGGGTATGCGCGCTTCGGGGCTATTTTGACCTTGAAAATGGATTGGATTGGCCGTGAGGGCCAACCGGATGCATAGACAAGGTCTTCACGGACGTTCACAAATAATTTTTGCAGTTTTTACGTCGAGATCCGGATCACCCAAAAAATGGTATATTATAGCACACGAAAAATCATCGAAATAGGAATATGCGCGCTTCGGGGCTATTTTGACCTTGAAAATGGATTGGAATAGCCGTGAGGGCCAATCGGATGCATAGCCAAGGTCTTCACGAACGTCCACAGATAATTTTTTCAGTTTTGATGTCGGGATCTGGATCACCCAAAAAATGGTATACTATAGCACACGAAAAATAATTGAAAAAGGGGTATGCGCGCTTTGGGGCTATTTTGACCTTGAAAATGGATCGGAATGGCCGTGAGGGCCAATCGTATGCATAGCCAAGGTCTTCACGGACGTCCACAAATAATTTTTACAGTTTTGACGTCGGGATCCGAATCACCCAAAAAATGGTATACTATAGCACACGAAAAATCGTCGAAAAAGGGGTATCCGCGCTTCGGGGCTATTTTGACCTTAAAAATGGATCGGAATGGCCGTGAGGGCCAACCGGATGCATATCCAAGGTCTTGACGGACGTCCACAAATAATTTTTGCAGTTTTGACGTCGGGATCCGGATCACCCAAAAAATGGTATACTATAGCACACGAAAAAATCATAGAAATAGGGGTATGCGCGCTTTGGGGCTATTTTGACCTTGAAAATGGATCGGAATGGCCGTGAGGGCCAACAGTATGCATAGCCAAGGTCTTCACGGATGTCCACAAATAATATTTGCAGTTTTGACATCGGGATCCGGATCACCCAAAAAATGGTATACTATAGCACACGAAAAATCGTCGAAATAGGGGTATG
>JABWTJ010001077.1:76216-89210 GCA_016801875.1 Solanum sitiens
TCGAAATAGGGGTATGCGCGCTTCGGGGCTATTTTGACCTTGAAAATGGATCGGAATGGCCGTGAGGGCCAACCGTATGCATAGCCAAGGTCTTCACGGACGTTCACAAATAATTTTGGCAGTTTTGACGTCGGGATCCGGATCACCCAAAAAATGGTATACTATAGCATACAAAAAATCGTCGAAATAGAGGTATGCGCGCTTCGGGGCTATTTTGACCTTGAAAATGGATCGGAATGGCCGTGAGGGCCAACCGCATGCATATCCAAGGTCTTCACGGACGTCCACAAATAATTTTGGCAGTTTTGACATCGGGATCCGAATCACCCAAAAAATGGTATACGCACACGAGAAATCATCGAAATAGAGGTATGCGCGCTTCGGGGCTATTTTGACCATGAAAATGGATCGGAATGGGCGTGAGGGACAACCGGATGCATAGCCAAGGTCTTCACGGGCGTCCACAAATAATTTTGGCAGTTTTGATGTCGGGATCGGGATCACCCAAAAAATGGTATACTATAGCACACGAAAAATCGTCGAAATAGGGGTATGCGCGCTTCGAGGCTATTTTGACCTTGAAAATAGATCGAACTGGCTGTGAGGGACAACCGCATGCATATCCAAGGTCTTCACGGATGTCCACAAATAATTTTGGCAGTTTTGACGTCGGGATCAGGATCACCCAAAAAATGGTATACTATAGCACATGAAAAATCATCGAACTAGGGGTATGCGCGCTTAGGGGTTATTTTGACCTTGAAAATGGATCGGAATGGCCGTGAGAGCCAACCGTATGCATAGCCAAGGTCTTCACGGACGTCCACAAATAATTTTGGCAGTTTTGACGTCGGGATCTGGATCACCCAAAAAATGGTATACTATAGCACACGAAATATCGTCGAAATAGGGGTATGCGCGCTTCGTGACTATTTTGACCTTTAAAATGGATCGGAATGGCCGTGAGGGACAACCGGATGCATAGCCAAGGTCTTCACGGACGTCCACAAATAATTTTGGCAGTTTTGACGTCGGGATCCGGATCACCCAAAAAATGGTATACTAAAGCACACAAAAAATCGTCGAAATAGGGGTATGCGCGCTTCGTGGCTATTTTGACCTTTAAAATGGATCGGAATGGCCGTGAGGGACAACCGGATGCATAGCCAAGGTCTTCACAGACGTCCACAAATAATTTTGGCAGTTTTGACGTCGAGATCCGGATCACCCAAAAAATGGTATAACACACGAAAAATCATCGAAATAAGGGTATGCGCGCTTCGAGGCTATTTTGACCTTGAAAATGGAACGGAATGGCCGTGAGGGCCAACCGGATTCATAGCCAAGGTCTTCACGGACGTCCACAAATAATTTTGGCAGTTTTGACGTCAGGATCTAGATCACCCAAAAAATGGTATACTAAAGCACATGAAAAATCGTTGAAATAGGGGTATGTGTGTTTCGGGACTGTTTTGACCCTGAAATTGGATTGGAATGGCCGTGAGGGACAACCGGATGCATAGACAAGGTCTTCACGGATGTCCACAAATAATTTTGGCAGTTTTGACGTCGGGATCCGGATCACCCAAAAAATGGTATACTATAGCACACGAAAATTCATAGAAATAGGGGTATGCGCGCTTCGGGGCTATTTTGACCTTGAAAATGGATCGGAATGGCCGTGAGGGCCAACCGGATGCATAGCCAAGGTATTCAAAGACGTCCACAAATAATTTTGGCAGTTTTGACGTGGGGATCCGGATCACCCAAAAATGGTATACTATAGCACACGAAAAATCGTCGAAATAGAGGTATACGCTCTTCGGGGCTATTTTGACCTTGAAAATGGATCGGAATGGCCGTGGGGGCCAATTGGATGCATATTCAAGGTCTTCACAGACGTCCACAAATAATTTTGGCAGTTTTGACGTCGGGATCCGGATCACCCAAAAAATGGTATAACTCACGAAAAATCGTCGAACTAGGGGTATGCGTGCTTAGGGGTTATTTTGACCTTGAAAATGGATCGGAATGGCCGTGAGGGCCAACCGTATGCATAGCCAAGGTCTTCACGGACGTCCACAAATAATTTTGGTAGTTTTGACGTCGGGATACGGATCACCCAAAAAATGGTATACTATAGCACACGAAAAATCGTCGAAATAGAGGTATGCGCGCTTCGTGGCTATTTTGACCTTTAAAATGGATCGGAATGGCCGTGAGGGACAACCGGATGCATAGCCAAGGTCTTCACGGACATCCACAAATAATTTTGGCGGTTTCGACGTCGTGATCCGGATCACCCAAAAAATGGTATACTATAGCACACAAAAAATCGTCGAAATAAGGGTATGCGCGCTTCGGGGCTATTTTGACCTTGAAAATGGAACGGAATGGCCGTGAGGGCCAACCGGATGCATAGCCAAGGTCTTCACGGACGTCCACAAATAATTTTGGCAGTTTTGACGTCGGGATCTGGATCACCCAAAAAATGATATAGTATAGCACACAAGAAATAGTCGAAATAGGGGTATGCGCGCTTCGTGGCTATTTTGACCTTTAAAATGGATCGAAATGGCCGTGAGGGACAACCGGATGCATAACCAAGGTCTTCACGGACGTCCACAAATAATTTATTGCAGTTTGACGTCGGGAGATCCGGATCACACCCAAAAAGGTATGATCTATAGCACAGCGAAAAATCGTCGAAAAGGAGGTATGCGCGCTTCGTTGATATTTTGACCTTTAAAAAGTATCGGAATGGCCGTGAGGGACAACCGGAGTGCATGGCCAAGGTCTTCACTGGACGTCCACAAAAATAATTTTGCGCGGTTTTGGACGTCGTGATCACGGATCACCGCAAAAAATGGTTTCTATGAGCACACGCAAACGTCGAAATAGGGGTTGGCGCGCTTCAGTGCTATTTTGACCTGAAAATGGGATGGAATGTCTGTGAGGGACGCAACCGTATGCATAGCCAGCTCTTCAGCGGACGGCCACAAATAATTTGGCAGTTTAGGGTTTGACGTCGGGATCCGGATCACCCAAAAAATGGTATACTATAGCACACGAGAAATCATCGAAATAGGGGTATGCGCGCTTCGTGGCTATTTTGACCTTGAAAATGGATCGGAATGGCTGTGAGGGACAACCGGATGCATAGCCAAGCTCTTCATGGACGTCCACAAATAATTTTGGCAGTTTTAACGTCGGGATCCGGATCACCCAAAAAATGGTATAACACACGAAAAATCGTCGAACTAAGGGTATGCGCGCTTCGGGGTTATTTTGACCTTGAAAATGGATCGGAATGGCCGTGAGGGCCAACCGTATGCATATCCAAGGTCTTCACGGACGTTCACAAATAATTTTGGCAGTTTTGACGTCGGGATCCGGATCACCCAAAAAATGGTATACTATAGCACACGAAAAATCGTCGAAATAGAGGTATGCGCGCTTCGGGGCTATTTTGACCTTGAAAATGGATCGGAATGGCCGTGAGGGCCAACCGCATGCATATCCAAGGTCTTAACGGACGTCCACAAATAATTTTGGCAGTTTTGACATCGGGATCCGGATCACCCAAAAAATGGTATACTATAGCACACGAGAAATCGTCGAAATAGGGGTATGCGCGCTTCGGGGCTATTTTGACCATGAAAATGGATCGGAATAGGCGTGAGGTCCAACTGTATGCATATCCAAGGTCTTCACGGACGTCCACAAATAATTTTGGCAGTTTTGACGTCGGGATCTGGATCACCAAAAAAATGGTATACTATAGCGCACGAAAAATCGTCGAAATAGGGGTATGCGCGCTTCGCGGCTATTTTCACCTAGAAAATGGATCGAAATGGCCGTGAGGGACAACCGGATGCATAGCCAAGGTCTTCACGGGCGTCCACAAATAATTTTGGCAGTTTTGATGTCGGGATCGGGATCACCCAAAAAATGGTACACTATAGCACACGAAAAATCGTCGAAATAGGGGTATGCACGCTTCGAGGCTATTTTGACCTTGAAAATGGATCGAAATGGCTGTGACGGACAACCGCATGCATATCCAAGGTCTTCACGGATGTCCACAAATAATTTTGGCAGTTTTGACGTCGGGATCAGGATCACCCAAAAAATGGTATACTATAGCACATGAAAAATCATCGAACTAGGGGTATGCGCGCTTAGGGGTTATTTTGACCTTGAAAATGGATCAGAATGGCCGTGAGGGCCAACCGTATGCATAGCCAAGGTCTTCACGGACGTCCACAAATAATTTTGGTAGTTTTGACGTCGGGATCCGGATCACCCAAAAAATGGTATAACTCACGAAAAATCGTCGAACTAGGGGTATGCGTGCTTAGGGGTTATTTTGACCTTGAAAATGGATCGAAATGGCCGTGAGGGCCAACCGTATGCATAGCCAAGGTCTTCACGGACGTCCATAAATAATTTTGGCAGTTTTGACGTCGGGATACGGATCACCCAAAAAATGGTATAACTCACGAAAAATCGTCGAACTAGGGGTATGCGTGCTTAGGGGTTATTTTGACCTTGAAAATGGATCGGAATGGCCGTGAGGGCCAACCGTATGCATAGCCAAGGTCTTCACGGACGTCCACAAATAATTTTGGTAGTTTTGACGTCGGGATACGGATCACCCAAAAAATGGTATACTATAGCACACGAAAAATCGTCGAAATAGAGGTATGCGCGCTTCGTGGCTATTTTGACCTTTAAAATGGATCGGAATGGCCGTGAGGGACAACCGGATGCATAGCCAAGGTCTTCACGGACATCCACAAATAATTTTGGCGGTTTCGACGTCGTGATCCGGATCACCCAAAAAATGGTATACTATAGCACACAAAAAATCGTCGAAATAAGGGTATGCGCGCTTCGGGGCTATTTTGACCTTGAAAATGGAACGGAATGGCCGTGAGGGCCAACCGGATGCATAGCCAAGGTCTTCACGGACGTCCACAAATAATTTTGGCAGTTTTGACGTCGGGATCTGGATCACCCAAAAAATGATATAGTATAGCACACAAGAAATAGTCGAAATAGGGGTATGCGCGCTTCGTGGCTATTTTGACCTTTAAAATGGATCGAAATGGCCGTGAGGGACAACCGGATGCATAGCCAAGGTCTTCACGGACGTCCACAAATAATTTTGGCAGTTTTGACGTCGGGATCCGGATCACCCAAAAAATGGTATGCTATAGCACACGAAAAATCGTCGAAATAGGGGTATGCGCGCTTCGTTGCTATTTTGACCTTTAAAATGGATCGGAATGGCCGTGAGGGACAACCGGATGCATAGCCAAGGTCTTCACGGACGTCCACAAATAATTTTGGCAGTTTTGACGTCGTGATCCGGATCACCCAAAAAATGGTATACTATAGCACACGCAAAATCGTCGAAATAGGGGTATGCGCGCTTCGGGGCTATTTTGACCTTGAAAAGGATCGAATGTCTGTGATGGCCACCGGATGCAACCGAGCTCTTCACCGTCACGACGTCACAAATAATTTTGGCAGTTTTTGACATCGGGATCCGATCACCCAAAAAATGGTATACTTAGAAACGAAATCATCGAAATAGGGGTATGCGCGCTTCGTGGCTATTTTGGACCTTGAAAATGGATACGAATGGCTGTGAGGACAACCGATGCATAGCCAACTATTCATGGAACGTCCACAATATTTTGGCAGTTTTACGTCGGATCCGGATCACCCAAAAAATGGTAATAAAACCACGCAAATCGTCGAAACTAAGGGGATGGCGCTTCGGGGTTATTTTTTGGACTTGGAAAATGGATCGAATGGCCGTGAGGGCCAACCGTAATGCATAATCCAAGGTCTTCACGACGTTCACAAATATTTTGGCAGTTTTGACGTCGGGAATCCGATCACCCAAAAAATGGTATACTATAGCACACGAAAAATCGTCGAAATAGGGGTATGCGCGCTTCGGGGCTATTTTGACCTTGAAAATGGATCGGAATGGCCGTGAGGGCCAACCGTATGCATATCCAAGGTCTTAACGGACGTCCACAAATAATTTTGGCAGTTTTGACATCGGGATCCGGATCACCCAAAAAATGGTATACTATAGCACACGAGAAATCGTCGAAATAGGGGTATGCGCGCTTCGGGGCTATTTTGACCATGAAAATGGATCGGAATAGGCGTGAGGTCCAACTGTATGCATATCCAAGGTCTTCACGGACGTCCACAAATAATTTTGGCAGTTTTGACGTCGGGATCTGGATCACCAAAAAAATGGTATACTATAGCGCACGAAAAATCGTCGAAATAGGGGTATGCGCGCTTCGCGGCTATTTTCACCTAGAAAATGGATCGAAATGGCCGTGAGGGACAACCGGATGCATAGCCAAGGTCTTCACGGGCGTCCACAAATAATTTTGGCAGTTTTGATGTCGGGATCGGGATCACCCAAAAAATGGTATACTATAGCACACGAGAAATCATCGAAATAGGGGTATGCGCGCTTCGTGGCTATTTTGACCTTGAAAATGGATCGCAATGGCTGTGAGGGACAACCGGATGCATAGCCAAGCTCTTCATGGACGTCCACAAATAATTTTGGCAGTTTTAACGTCGGGATCCGGATCACCCAAAAAATGGTATAACACACGAAAAATCGTCGAACTTGGGGTATGCGCGCTTCGGGGTTATTTTGACCTTGAAAATGGATCGGAATGGCCGTGAGGGCCAACCGTATGCATAGCCAAGGTCTTCACGGACGTCCACAAATAATTTTGGTAGTTTTGACGTCGGGATCCGGATCACCCAAAAAATGGTATAACTCACGAAAAATCGTCGAACTAGGGGTATGCGTGCTTAGGGGTTATTTTGACCTTGAAAATGGATCGAAATGGCCGTTAGGGCCAACCGTATGCATAGCCAAGGTCTTCACGGACGTCCATAAATAATTTTGGCAGTTTTGACGTCGGGATACGGATCACCCAAAAAATGGTATAACTCACGAAAAATCGTCGAACTAGGGGTATGCGTGCTTAGGGGTTATTTTGACCTTGAAAATGGATCGGAATGGCCGTGAGGGCCAACCGTATGCATAGCCAAGGTCTTCACGGACGTCCACAAATAATTTTGGTAGTTTTGACGTCGGGATACGGATCACCCAAAAAATGGTATACTATAGCACACGAAAAATCGTCGAAATAGAGGTATGCGCGCTTCGTGGCTATTTTGACCTTTAAAATGGATCGGAATGGCCGTGAGGGACAACCGGATGTATAGCCAAGGTCTTCACGGACATCCACAAATAATTTTGGCGGTTTCGACGTCGTGATCCGGATCACCCAAAAAATGGTATACTATAGCACACAAAAAATCGTCGAAATAAGGGTATGCGCGCTTCGGGGCTATTTTGACCTTGAAAATGGAACGGAATGGCCGTGAGGGCCAACCGGATGCATAGCCAAGGTCTTCACGGACGTCCACAAATAATTTTGGCAGTTTTGACGTCGGGATCTGGATCACCCAAAAAATGATATAGTATAGCACACAAGAAATAGTCGAAATAGGGGTATGCGCGCTTCGTGGCTATTTTGACCTTTAAAATGGATCGAAATGGCCGTGAGGGACAACCGGATGCATAGCCAAGGTCTTCACGGACGTCCACAAATAATTTTGGCAGTTTTGACGTCGGGATCCGGATCACCCAAAAAATGGTATGCTATAGCACACGAAAAATCGTCGAAATAGGGGTATGCGCGCTTCGTTGCTATTTTGACCTTTAAAATGGATCGGAATGGCCGTGAGGGACAACCGGATGCATAGCCAAGGTCTTCACGGACGTCCACAAATAATTTTGGCAGTTTTGACGTCGTGATCCGGATCACCCAAAAAATGGTATACTATAGCACACGCAAAATCGTCGAAATAGGGGTATGCGCGCTTCGGGGCTATTTTGACCTTGAAAATGGATCGGAATGTCTGTGAGGGCCAACCGTATGCATAGCCAAGCTCTTCACGGACGTCCACAAATAATTTTGGCAGTTTTGACGTCGGGATCCGGATCACCCAAAAAATGGTATACTATAGCACACGAGAAATCATCGAAATAGGGGTATGCGCGCTTCGTGGCTATTTTGACCTTGAAAATGGATCGGAATAGCTGTGAGGGACAACCGGATGCATAGCCAAGCTCTTCATGGACGTCCACAAATAATTTTGGCAGTTTTAACGTCGGGATCCGGATCACCCAAAAAATGGTATAACACACGAAAAATCGTCGAACTAGGGGTATGCGCGCTTCGGGGTTATTTTGACCTTGAAAATGGATCGGAATGGCCGTGAGGGCCAACCGTATGCATATCCAAGGTCTTCACGGACGTTCACAAATAATTTTGGCAGTTTTGACATCGGGATCCGGATCACCCAAAAAATGGTATACTATAGCACACGAAAAATCGTCGAAATAGAGGTATGCGCGCTTCGGGGCTATTTTGACCTTGAAAATGGATCGGAATGGCCGTGAGGGCCAACCGCATGCATATCCAAGGTCTTAACGGACGTCCACAAATAATTTTGGCAGTTTTGACATCGGGATCCGGATCACCCAAAAAATGGTATACTATAGCACACGAGAAATCGTCGAAATAGGGGTATGCGCGCTTTGGGGCTATTTTGACCATGAAAATGGATCGGAATAGGCGTGAGGTCCAACTGTATGCATATCCAAGGTCTTCACGGACGTCCACAAATAATTTTGGCAGTTTTGACGTCGGGATCTGGATCACCAAAAAAATGGTATACTATAGCGCACGAAAAATCGTCGAAATAGGGGTATGCGCGCTTCGCGGCTATTTTCACCTAGAAAATGGATCGAAATGGCCGTGAGGGACAACCGGATGCATAGCCAAGGTCTTCACGGGCGTCCACAAATAATTTTGGCAGTTTTGATGTCGGGATCGGGATCACCCAAAAAATGGTATACTATAGCACACGAAAAATCGTCGAAATAGGGGTATGCACGCTTCGAGGCTATTTTGACCTTGAAAATGGATCGAAATGGCTGTGAGGGACAACCGCATGCATATCCAAGGTCTTCACGGATGTCCACAAATAATTTTGGCAGTTTTGACGTCGGGATCAGGATCACCCAAAAAATGGTATACTATAGCTAATGAAAAATCATCGAACTAGGGGTATGCGCGCTTAGGGGTTATTTTGACCTTGAAAATGGATCGGAATGGCCGTGAGGGCCAACCGTATGCATTTCCAAGGTCTTCACGGATGTCCACAAATAATTTTGGTAGTTTTGACGTCGGGATCCGGATCACCCAAAAAATGGTATACTATAGCACACGAAAAATCGTCGAAATAGGGGTATGCGCGCTTCGTGGCTATTTTGACCTTTAAAATGGATCGGAATGGCCGTGAGGGACAACCGGATGCATAGCCAAGGTCTTCACGGACGTCCACAAATAAATTTGGCGCTTTTGACGTCGTGACTTGGATCACCCAAACAATGGTATACTATAGCACACGAAAAATCGTCGAAATAGGGGTATGCGCGCTTCGGGGCTATTTTTACCTTGAAAATGGATCGAAATGGCCGTGAGGGCCAACCGGAAGCATATCCAAGGTCTTCACGGACGTCCACAAATAATTTTGGCAGTTTTGACATCGGGATCGGGATCACCCAAAAAATGGTATACTATAGCACACGAGATATCATCGAAATAGGGGTATGCGCGCTTCGGGGCTATTTTGACCTTGAAAATGGATCGAAATGGCCGTGAGGGCCAACCGGAAGCATATCCAAGGTCTTCACGGAATTCCACAAATAATTTTGGCAGTTTTGACATCGGGATCCAGATCACCCAAAAAATGGTATACTATAGCACACGAAAAATCGTCGAAATAGGGGTATGCGCGCTTCGGGACTATTTTGACCTTGAAAATGGATTGGAATGGCCGTGAGGGCCAAACGGATGCATAGCAAAGGTCTTCACGGAAGTCCACAAATAATTTTTGCAATTTTGACGTCGGGATCCGGATCACCCAAAAAATGGTATACTATAGCACACAAAAAATCGTCGAAATAGGGTATGCGCGCTTCGGGGTATTTTGACCTTGAAAATGGATTGGAATGGCGGTGAGGGCCAACTGGATGCATAGCCAAGGTCTTCACGGACGTCCACAAATAATTTTGGCAGTTTTGACGTGGGGATCCGGATCACCCAAAAAATGGTATAATATAGCACACGAAAAATCGTCGAAATAGGGGTATGTGCGCTTCGGGGCTATTTTGACCTTGAAAATGGATCGAAATGGCCGTGAGGGCAAACCGGATGCATAGCCAAGGTCTTCACAGACGTCCACAAATAATTTTGGCAGTTTTGACGTCGGGATCTGGATCACCCAAAAAATGGTATAACACACGAAAAATCATCGAAATAAGGGTATGCGCGCTTCGGGGCTATTTTAACCTTGAAAATGGAACGGAATGGCCGTGAGGGCCAACCGGATGCATAGCCAAGGTCTTCACGGACGTCCACAAATAATTTTGGCAGTTTTGACGTCGGTATCCGGATCACCCAAAAAATGGTATAGTATAGCACGCAAGAAATAGTCGAAATAGGGGTATGCGCGCTTAGGGGCTATTTTGACCTTGAAAATGGATCGAAATAGCCTTGAGGGCCAACCGGATGCATATCCAAGGTCTTCACGGACGTCCACAAATAATATTGGCAGTTTTGACATCGGGATCCGGATCACCCAATAAATGGTATACTATAGCACACGCAAAATCGTCGAAATAGGGGTATGCGCTTCGGAGCTATTTTGACCTTGAAAATGGATCGGAATGGCTGTGAGGGCCAACCGTATGCATAGCCAAGCTCTTCACGGACGTCCACAAATAATTTTGGCAGTTTTGACGTCGGGATCTGGATCACCCAAAAAATGGTATACTCTAGCACACGAGAAATCATCGAAATAGGGGTATGCGCGCTTCGGGGCTATTTTGACCTTGAAAATGGATCGGAATGGCCGTGAGGGACAACCGGATGCATAGCCAAGCTCTTCACGGACGTCCACAAATAATTTTGGCAGTTTTGACGTCGGGATCCGGATCACCCAAAAAATGGTATAACACACGAAAAATCGTAGAACTAGGGGTATGTACGCTTCGGGGTTATTTTGACCTTGAAAATGGATCGGAATGGCCGTGAGGGCCAACCGTATGCATAGCCAAGGTCTTCACGGACGTTCACAAATAATTTTGTCAGTTTTGACGTCGGGATCCGGATCACCCAAAAAATGGTATACTATAGCACACGAAAAATCGTCGAAATAGAGGTATTCGCGCTTCAAGGCTATTTTGACCTTGAAAATGGATCGGAATGGCCGTGAGGGCCAACCGCATGCATATCCAAGGTCTTCACGGACGTTCACAAATAATTTCGGCAGTTTTGACATCGGGATCCGGATCACCCAAAAAATGGTATACTATAGCACACGAGAAATCGTCGAAATAGGGGTATGCGCGCTTCGGGGCTATTTTGACCATGAAAATGGATCGGAATGGCCGTGAGGGCCAACCGTATGCATAGCCAAGGTCTTCACAGACGTCCACAAATAATTTTGGCAGTTTTGACGTCGGGATCTGGATCACCCAAAAAATGGTATACTATAGCGCACGAATAATCGTCGAAATAGGGGTATGCACGCTTCGCGGCTATTTTAACCTTGAAAATGGATCGAAATGGCCGTGAGGGACAACCGGATGCATAGCCAAGGTCTTCACGGGCGTCCACAAATAATTTTGGCAGTTTTGATGTCGGGATCGGGATCACCCAAAAAATGGTATACTATAGCACACGAAAAATCGTCGAAATAGGGGTATGCGCGCTTCGAGGCTATTTTGACCTTGAAAATAGATCGAAATGGCTGTGAGGGACGACCGCATGCATATCCAAGGTCTTCACGGATGTCCACAAATAATTTTGGCAGTTTGGACGTCGGGATCCGGATCACCCAAAAAATGGTACACTATAGCACACTAGAAATCATCGAAATAGTGGTATGCGCGCTTTGGGGCTATTTTGACCTTGAAAATGGATCGGAATGGCCGTGAGGGCCAACCGGATGCATAGCCAAGTTCTTCACGGATGTCAACAAATGATTTTGGCAGTTTTGACGTCGGGATCCGGATCACCCAAAAAATGGTATACTATAGCACACGAAAAATTGTCGAAATAGGGGTATGCGCGCTTCGGGGCTATTTTGACCTTGAAAATGTATCGGAATGGCCGTGAGGGCCAACCGGATGCATAGCCAAGGTCTTCACGGATGTCCACAAATAATTTTGGCAGTTTTGACCTCGGGATCGGGATCACCCAAAAAATGGTATACTATAGCACACGAGAAATCATCGAAATAGGGGTATGCGCGCTTTGGGGCTATTTTGACCTTGAAAATGTATCGGAATGGCCGTGAGGTACAACCGGATGCATAGCCAAGCTCTTCACGGACGTCCACAAATAATTTTGGCAGTTTTGACGTCGGGATCCGGATCACACAAAAAATGGTGTACTATATATAGCACACGAAAAATCGTCGAAAGAGGGGTATGCACGCTTCGGGGCTATTTTGACCTTGAAAATGGATCGGAATGGCCGTGAGGGCCAACCGGATGCATAGACAAGGTCTTCACGGACGTCCACAAATAATTTTGGCAGTTTTGACATCGGGATCCGGATCACCCAAAAAATGGTATACTATAGCACACGAAAAATCGTCGAAATAGGGGTATTGCGCGCTTCGGGGCTATTTTGACCTTGAAAATGGATCAGAATGGCCGTGAGGCCAACCGGATGCATAAACAAGGTCTTCACGGACGTCCACAAGTAATTTTAGCAGTTTTGACATCGGGATCCGGATCACACAAAAAATGGTACACTATAGCACACGAAAAATCGTCGAAATAGGGGTATGC
>JABWTJ010001077.1:90944-139293 GCA_016801875.1 Solanum sitiens
CCTTGGTATGCATCTAGTTGTCCCTCACGGCCATTCCGATCCATTTTCAAGGTCAAAATAGCCCCGAAGCGCGCATACCCCTATTTCGACAATTTTTCGTGTGCTATAGTATACCATTTTTTGGGAGAACCGGATCCTGACGTCAAAACTGCCAAAATTATTTGTGGACGTCCTTGAAGACCTTGGATATGCATTCGGTTGGCCGTCACGGCTATTCCGATCCATTTTCAAGGTCAAAATAGCCCCGAAGCGCGCATAACCCTATTTTGACGATTTTTCGTGTGCTATAGTATACCATTTTTTGTGTGATCCGGATCTCGACGTCAAAAACTGTCAAAATTATTTGTGTACGTTCTGTGCTAGACCTGGCTCATGCATCCGGTTGGCTCTCCCGGCCATTCCGATCCATTTTGAAGGTCAAAATAGCCCCGAAGCACTAATACCCTTATTTCAACGATTTTGTGTGCTATAGTAAACCATTTTTTGGCGGTGATCGGGACTCCTGGATGTCAAAAACTGCCAAAATTATTTGTGTAGTCCGTGAAGGACCATTGTCTCTGCATCCGTTGGCACCTCACGGCCATTTCCTGATCCATTCAAGGTCAAATAGCCCCGAAGCGAGCATACCCCTATTTCGACAATTTTTCGTGTGCTCTAGTAAACTATTTTTTCGGTGATCGGGATCCCGACATCAAAACTGCCAAAATTATTTGTGGACGTCCGTGAAGACCTTGTCTATGCATCCGGTTGGCCCCCACGGCCATTCCGATCCATTTTGAAGGTCAAAATAGCCCCGAAGCAATAATACCCTTATTTCAACGATTTTTCGTGTGCTATAGTAAACCATTTTTTGGGTGATCGGGATCCTGATGTCAAAACTGCCAAAATTATTTGTGGACGTCCGTGAAGACCTTGTCTATGCATCCGGTTGGATCTCACGGCCATTCAGATCCATTTTGAAGGTCATAATAGCCCCGAAGCGCGCATACCCTTATTTCGACGATTTTTCGTGTGCTATAGTAAACCATTTTTTGGGTGATTGGGATCCCGACGTCAAAACTGCCAAAATTATTTGTGGACGTCCGTGAAGACCTTGTCTATGCATCCGGTTGGCCCCCACGGCCATTCCAATCCATTTTGAAGGTCAAAATAGCCCCAAAGCGCGCATACCCCTATTTCGACGATTTTTCGTGTGCTATAGTAAACCATTTTTTGGGTGATCAGGATCCCAACGTCAAAACTGCCAAAAATTTTTGTGGACGTCCGTGAAGGCCTTGTCTATGCATCCGGTTGTGCCCCATGACCATTACAATCCATTTTCAAGGTCAAAATAGCCCCGAAGCGCGTATACCCATATTTAAACGATTTATTGTGTGCTATAATATACCATTTTTGGGTGATCCGCATCCCGACGTCAAAACTGCCAAATTTATTTGTGGACGTCTGTGAAGACCTTGTCTATGCATCCGGTTGTCCCTCACGGACATTCCTATCCATTTTCAAGGTCAAAATAGCCCCAAAGCACGCATACCCCTATTTCGACGATTTTTTGTGTGCTATAGTATACCATTTTTTGGGTGAGCCGGAATTCGACGTCAAAACTGCCAAAATTATTTGCGGACGTCCGTGAAGACCTTGGCTATGCATCCGGTTGGCCCTCACGGCCATTTCGATCCATTTTCAAGGTCAAAATAGCCCCTAAGCGCGCATACCCCTATTTCGACAATTTTTGGTGTGCTATAGTATACCATTTTTTGGGTGATCCGGATCCCGACGTCAAAATAGTCAAAATTGTTTGTGGACGTCCGTGAAGACCTTGGCTATCCATCCGGTTGGCCCTCACGGCCATTTCGATCCATTTTCAAGGTCAAAATAGCCCCAAAGCGCGCATACCCCTATTTCGACAATTTTTCGTGTGATATAGTATACCATTTTTTTGGTGATCCGGATCCCCACGTCAAAACTGCCAAATTTATTTGTGGACGTCTGTGAAGACCCTGGATATGCATCCGGTTGGACCTCACAGCCATTCCGATCCATTTTAAAGTTCAAAATAGCCCCAAAGCGCGCATACCCCAATTTCGACAATTTTTCGTGTTCTATAGTATACCATTTTTTGGGTGATCCGGATCCCCACATCAAAACTGCCAAAATAATTTGTGGACGTCCGTGAAGACCTTGTCAATGCATCCGGTTGGCCCTCACGGCCATTCCGATCCATTTTCAAGGTCAAAATAGCCCCGAAGCGCGCATACCCCTATTTCGACGATTTTTCGTGTGCTATAGTATACCATTTTTTGGGTGATCCTTATCCCGATGTCAAAACTGCCAAATTTATTTGTGGACATCCGTGAAGACCTTGGCTATGTATACGATTGGCCCTCACGGCCATTCCGATCCACTTTCAAGGTCAAAATAGCCCCGAAGCACGCATACCCCTATTTCGACGATTTTTCATGTGCTATAGTATACCATTTTTTGGGTGATCCGGATCCCGATGTCAAAACTGCCAAAATTATTTGTGGACGTCCGTGAAGACCTTGGCTATGCATTCGGTTGTCCCTCACGGCGATTTATATCCATTTTCAAGGTCAAAATAGCCCCGAAGCGCCCATACCCCTATTTCGACGATTTTTTGTGTGCTATAGTATACCATTTTTCGGGTGATCCGGATCCCGACGTCAAAACTGCCAAAATTATTTGTGGACGTCCGTGAAGAACTTGGCTATGCAACCGGTTGGACCTCACAGCCATTCCGATCCACTTTCAAGGTTAAAATAGTCTCGAAGTGCATACCCCTATTTTGAAGATTTTTCGTGAACTATAGTATACCATTTTTTGGGTAATCCGGATCCCGAAGTCAAAACTGCCAAAATTATTTGTCGACGTCCGTGAAGACCTTGTCTATGCATCCGGTTGGCCCTCACGGCCATTCCGATCCATTTTCAAGGTAAAAATAGCCCCGAAGCACGCATACCCTTATTTTGACGATTTTTCGTGTGCCATAGTATACCATTTTTTAGGTGATCCGCATCCCAACGTCAAAACTGCAAAACTTATTTGTAGACGTCCGTGAAGACCTTGTCTATGCATCCGGTTGTCGGCCATCCGACCCAGGATCACATTAGCGCGCATCCATTTTCAAGGTCAAAACGTAGCCCCTGAAGCGGCGCATAGCCCCATCCATTTCGATTTCGATTTTATCCGATGAACTGCCAAAATAATTTGTGGACGTCCGTGAAGACCTTTTCAATGCATCCGGTTGGCCCTCATGGCCATTCCGATCCATTTTCAAGCTCAAAATAGCCCCGAAGCGCGCATACCCCTATTTCGACGATTTTTCGTGTGCTATAGTATACCATTTTTTGGGTGATCCGGATCCCGACGTCAAAACTGCCAAATTTATTTGTGGACATCCGTGAAGACCTTGGCTATGTATACGATTGGCCCTCACGGCCATTCCGATCCACTTTCAAGGTCAAAATAGCCCCGAAGCACGCGATTTTTCATGTGCTATAGTATACCATTTTTTGGGTGATCCGGATCCCGATGTCAAAACTGCCAAAATTATTTGTGGACGTCCGTGAAGACCTTGGCTATGCATTCGGTTGTCCCTCACGGCGATTTATATCCATTTTCAAGGTCAAAATAGCCCCGAAGCGCGCATACCCCTATTTCGACGATTTTTTGTGTGCTATAGTATACCATTTTTCGGGTGATCCGGATCCCGACGTCAAAACTGCCAAAATTATTTGTGGACGTCCGTGAAGAACTTGGCTATGCAACCGGTTGGACCTCACAGCCATTCCGATCCACTTTCAAGGTTAAAATAGTCTCGAAGTGCATACCCCTATTTTGAAGATTTTTCGTGAAATAGTATACCATTTTTTGGGTAATCCGGATCCCGAAGTCAAAACTGCCAAAATTATTTGTGGACGTCCGTGAAGACCTTGTCTATGCATCCGGTTGGCCCTCACGGCCATTCCGATCCATTTTCAAGGTAAAAATAGCCCCGAAGCACGCATACCCTTATTTTGACAATTTTTCGTGTGCCATAGTATACCATTTTTTAGGTGAACCCCTACACACAAACAAAAAAACCACCACACTCCGCCACACTTAACTCCCCTCTTTACGACCAGCAAAACACATGCCGACCTTTGTCTATGAATCCGGTTGTCCCTCAAGGCATTCCGATCCATTTCAAGGTCCAAACTAGCCCCCTAAGCACGCATACCCCTATTTCGACGATTTTCGTGGGTTATACATTTTTGGTGATCCAGATTCCGAGTCAACAATTGCCAAAAATTATTGTGGACGTCTTGTGAAGACCCTTGATATGCATCGGTTGGACTTCCACGGGGCTATTCCGACCCATTTTCAAGGTCAAATAGCCCCCGACGCGCGCATAACCCCTTAATTTCCAACGATTTTCGTGTGCTCATAGTCTACCATTTTGGGTTGATCCGGTATCCCCACGTCAAAACTGCCAAAATTATTGTGGACGTCCGTGAAGACCTTGTCAATGCATCGGTTGTCCCTCACCTCCAATTCCGATCCATTTCAAGCTCAAAATATCCCCGAAAGCAGCGCATACCCCTATTTCGACGATTTTCCGTATGCCTTTAGTCTACCATTTTTTGGGTGATCCGGGATCCCGATGTCAAACTGCCAAAATTATTTGTGGACGTCAGTGAAGGACCTTGGCTATGCCTTACGATTGCCTCACGCCCTATTCCGATCCATTTTAAAGGTCAAATAGCCCCGAAGCGCGCATACTCCTATTTCGATTTTGATTTTTTGTGTGCCTCTAGTATACCATTTTTAGTGACCCAGATCCCGACGTCACAAAACTGCAAAACTATTGTGGACGTCGTGTTGGAAGACCCTTCGTTATGCCATCCGGTTGTCCCTCACGGACATTCCGATCCACTTTAAGGTCCAAAACTCGTCCCCCCGAAGCGCGCTATCCCCTATTTAGAGATATTTTTCTCGTGTGCTTTAGTATACCTTTTTTGGGGTGCTCCTGATCCCGCGTCAAAATGACAAAATTATTTGTGGACGTCCTTGAAGACCTTGGCTATGCACCCGGTTGTCCCTCACAGCCATTCCGATCCATTTTCAAGGTCAAAATAGCCCCGAAGCGCGCATACCCATATTTAAACGATTTTTTGTGTGCTATAATATACCATTTTTGGGTGATCCGCATCCCGACGTCAAAACTGCCAAATTTATTTGTGGACGTCCGTGAAGACCTTGGCTATGCATCCGGTTGTCCCTCACGGACATTCCTATCCATTTTCAAGGTCAAAATAGCCCCGAAGCGCGCATACCCCTATTTCGACGATTTTTCGTGTGCTATAGTATACCATTTTTTGGGTGATCCGGAATCCGACGTCAAAACTGCCAAAATTATTTGCGGACGTCCGTGAAGACCTTGGCTATGCATCCGGTTGGCCCTCACGGCCATTCGATCCATTTTCAAGGTCAAAATAGCCCCTAAGCGCGCATACCCCTATTTCGACGATTTTTCGTGTGCTATAGTATACCATTTTTTGGGTGATCCGGATCCCGACGTCAAAACTGCCAAAATTATTTGTGGACGTCCGTGAAGACCTTGGCTATGCATCCGGTTGGCCCTCACGGCCATTCCGATCCATTTTCAAGGTCAAAATAGCCCCGAAGCGCGCATACCCCTATTTCGACAATTTTTCATGTGCTATAGTATACCATTTTTTGGGTGATCCAGATCCCGATGTCAAAACTGCCAAAATTATTTGTGGACGTCCGTGAAGACCTTGGCTATGCATTCGGTTGTCCCTCACGGCGATTTATATCCATTTTCAAGGTCAAAATAGCCCCGAAGCGTCCATACCCTATTTCGACGATTTTTTGTGTGCTATAGTATACCATTTTTCGGGTGATCCGGATCCCGACGTCAAAACTGCCAAAATTATTTGTGGACGTCCGTGAAGAACTTGGCTATGCAACCGGTTGGACCTCACAGCCATTCCGATCCACTTTCAAGGTTAAAATAGTCTCGAAGTGCATACCCCTATTTTGAAGATTTTTCGTGAACAATAGTATACCATTTTTTGGGTAATCCGGATCCCGAAGTCAAAACTGCCAAAATTATTTGTGGACGTCCGTGAAGACCATGTCTATGCATACGGTTGGCCCTCACGGCCATTCCGATCCATTTTCAAGGTCAAAATAGCCCCGAAGCACGCATACCCTTATTTTGACGATTTTTCGTGTGCCATAGTATACCATTTTTTAGGTGATCCGCATCCCAACGTCAAAACTGCAAAACTTATTTGTAGACGTCCGTGAAGACCTTGTCTATGCATCCGGTTGTCCCTCAAGGCCATTCCGATCCATTTTCAAGGTCAAAATAGCCCCTAAGCGCGCATACCCCTATTTCGACGATTTTTCGTGTGTTATACCATTTTTTGGTGATCCAGATCCCGACGTCAAAATTGCCAAAATTATTTGTGGACGTCTGTGAAGACCTTGGCTATGCATCCGGTTGGACTTCACGGCCATTCCGACCCATTTTCAAGGTCAAAATAGCCCCTTAGCGCGCATACCCCTATTTTGACAATTTTTCGTGTGCTATAGTATACCATTTTTTTGGTGATCCGGATCCCCACGTCAAAACTGCCAAATTTATTTGTGGACGTCTGTGAAGACCTTGGCTATGCATCCGGTTGGACCTCACAGCCATTCCGATCCATTTTCAAGGTCAAAATAGCCCCAAAGCGCGCATACCCCAATTTCGACAATTTTTCGTGTTCTATAGTATACCATTTTTTGGGTGATCCGGATCCCCACATCAAAACTGCCAAAATAATTTGTGGACGTCCGTGAAGACCTTTTCAATGCATCCGGTTGGCCCTCATGGCCATTCCGATCCATTTTCAAGCTCAAAATAGGCCCGAAGCGCGCATACCCCTATTTCGACGATTTTTCGTGTGCTATAGTATACCATTTTTTGGGTGATCCGGATCCCGACGTCAAAACTGCCAAATTTATTTGTGGACATCCGTGAAGACCTTGGCTATGTATACGATTGGCCCTCACGGCCATTCCGATCCACTTTCAAGGTCAAAATAGCCCCGAAGCACGCATACCCCTATTTCGATGATTTTTCATGTGCTATAGTATACCATTTTTTGGGTGATCCGGATCCCGATGTCAAAACTGCCAAAATTATTTGTGGACGTCCGTGAAGACCTTGGCTATGCATTCGGTTGTCCCTCACGGCGATTTATATCCATTTTCAAGGTCAAAATAGCCCCGAAGCGCCCATACCCCTATTTCGACGATTTTTTGTGTGCTATAGTATACCATTTTTCGGGTGATCCGGATCCCGACGTCAAAACTGCCAAAATTATTTGTGGACGTCCGTGAAGAACTTGGCTATGCAACCGGTTGGACCTCACAGCCATTCCGATCCACTTTCAAGGTTAAAATAGTCTCGAAGTGCATACCCCTATTTTGAAGATTTTTCGTGAAATAGTATACCATTTTTTGGGTAATCCGGATCCCGAAGTCAAAACTGCCAAAATTATTTGTGGACGTCCGTGAAGACCTTGTCTATGCATCCGGTTGGCCCTCACGGCCATTCCGATCCATTTTCAAGGTAAAAATAGCCCCGAAGCACGCATACCCTTATTTTGACAATTTTTCGTGTGCCATAGTATACCATTTTTTAGGTGATCCGCATCCCAACGTCAAAACTGCAAAATTTATTTGTAGACGTCCGTGAAGACCTTGTCTTTGCATCCGGTTGTCCCTCAAGGCCATTCCGATCCATTTTCAAGGTCAAAATAGCCCCTAAGCACGCATACCCCTATTTCGACGATTTTTCGTGTGTTATACCATTTTTTGATGATCCAGATCCCGACGTCAAAATTGCCAAAATTATTTGTGGATGTCTGTGAAGACCTTGGCTATGCATCCGGTTGGACTTCACGGCCATTCCGACCCATTTTCAAGGTCAAAATAGCCCCGAAGCGCGCATACCCCTATTTCAACGATTTTCGTGTGCTATAGTATACCATTTTTTGGGTGATCCGGATCCCCACGTCAAAACTGCCAAAATTATTTGTGGACGTCCGTGAAGACCTTGTCAATGCATCCGGTTGTCCCTCACATCCATTCCGATCCATTTTCAAGCTCAAAATAGCCCCGAAGCGCGCATACCCCTATTTCGATGATTTTTCGTATGCTATAGTATACCATTTTTTGGGTGATCCGGATCCCGATGTCAAAACTGCCAAAATTATTTGTGGACGTCCGTGAAGACCTTGGCTATGCATACGATTGTCCCTCACGGCCATTCCGATCCATTTTCAAGGTCAAAATAGCCCCGAAGCGCGCATACTCCTATTTCGATGATTTTTGGTGTGCGATAGTATACCATTTTTTTGGTGACCCAGATCCCGACGTCAAAACTGCAAAACTTATTTGTGGACGTCCGTGAAGACCTTGTTTATGCATCCGGTTGGCCCTCACGGCCATTCCGATCCACTTTCAAGGTCAAAATAGTCCCGAAGCGCGCATACCCCTATTTCGACGATTTTTCGTGTGCTTTAGTATACCATTTTTTGGGTGATCCTGATCCCGACGTCAAAACTGCCAAAATTATTTGTGGACGTCCTTGAAGACCTTGGCTATGCACCCGGTTGTCCCTCACAGCCATTCCGATCCATTTTCAAGGTCAAAATAGCCCCGAAGCGCGCATACCCATATTTAAACGATTTTTTGTGTGCTATAATATACCATTTTTGGGTGATCCGCATCCCGACGTCAAAACTGCCAAATTTATTTGTGGACGTCCGTGAAGACCTTGGCTATGCATCCGGTTGTCCCTCACGGACATTCCTATCCATTTTCAAGGTCAAAATAGCCCCGAAGCGCGCATACCCCTATTTCGACGATTTTTTGTGTGCTATAGTATACCATTTTTTGGGTGATCCGGAATCCGACGTCAAAACTGCCAAAATTATTTGCGGACGTCCGTGAAGACCTTGGCTATGCATCCGGTTGGCCCTCACGGCCATTCGATCCATTTTCAAGGTCAAAATAGCCCCTAAGCGCGCATACCCCTATTTCGACAATTTTTCGTGTGCTATAGTATACCATTTTTTGGGTGATCCGGATCCCGACGTCAAAACAGTCAAAATTGTTTGTGGACGTCCGTGAAGACCTTGGCTATCCATCCGGTTGGCCCTCACGGCCATTCCGATCCATTTTCAAGGTCAAAATAGCCCCAAATCGCGCATACCCCTATTTCGACAATTTTTCGTGTGCTATAGTATACCATTTTTTTGGTGATCCGGATCCCCACGTCAAAACTGCCAAATTTATTTGTGGACGTCTGTGAAGACTTTGGCTATGCATCCGGTTGGCCCTCACAGCCATTCCGATCCATTTTCAAGGTCAAAATAGCCCCAAAGCGTGCATACCCCTATTTCGACAATTTTTCGTGTTCTATAGTATACCATTTTTTGGGTGATCCGGATCCCCACATCAAAACTGCCAAAATAATTTGTGGACGTCCGTGAAGACCTTGTCAATGCATCCGGTTGGCCCTCACGGCCATTCCGATCCATTTTCAAGATCAAAATAGCCCCGAAGCGCGCATACCCCTATTTCGACGATTTTTTGTGTGCTATAGTATACCATTTTTTGGGTGATCCGGATCCCGACGTCAAAACTGCCAAAATTATTTGTGGACATCCGTGAAGACCTTGGCTATGTATACGATTGGCCCTCACGGCCATTCCGATCCATTTTCAAGGTCAAAATAGTCCCGAAGCACGCATACCCCTATTTCGATGATTTTTTGTGTGCTATAGTATACCATTTTTTTGGTGATCCAGATCCCAACGTCAAAACTGCAAAACTTATTTGTGGACGTCCGTGAAGACCTTTTCTATGCATCCGGTTGGCCCTCACGGCCATTCCGATCCACTTTCAAGGTCAAAATAGTCCCGAAGCGTGCATACCCCTATTTCGACGATTTTTCGTGTGCTTTAGTATACCATTTTTTGGGTGATCCGGATCCCGAAGTCAAAACTGCCAAAATTATTTGTGGACGTCCGTGAAGACCTTGGCTATTCATCCGGTTGTCCCTCACAGCCATTCCGATCCATTTTCAAGGTCAAAATAGCCCCGAAGCGCGCATACCCCTATTTCGATGATTTGTCGTGTGCTATAGTATACCATTTTTTGTGTGATCCGAATCCCAACGTCAAAACTGCCAAAATTATTTGTCGACGTCTGTGAAGACCTTGGCTATGCATCAGGTTGTCCCTCACGGCCATTCCGATCTATTTTCAAGGTCAAAATAGCCCCGAAGCGCGCATACCCCTATTTCGACGATTTTTCATGTGCTATAGTATACTATTTTTGGATGATCCGGATCCCGACGTAAAAACTGCCAAAATTATTTGTGGACGTCCGTGAAGACCTTGGCTATGTATCCGGTTGGCCCTCACGGCCATTCCAATCCATTTTCTAGATCAAAATAGCCCCAAAGCGCGCATACCCCTATTTCGACAATTTTTCGTGTGCTATAGTATACCATTTTTTGGGTGATCCGGATCCCGATGTCAAAACTGCTAAACTTATTTGTGGACGTCCGCGAATACCTTGGCTATGCATCCGGTTGGCCCTCACGGCCATTCCGATCCACTTTCAAGGTCAAAATAGCCCCGAAGTACGCATACCCCTATTTCGACGATTTTTCATGTGCTATAGTATACCATTTTTTGGGTGATCCGGATCCCGATGTCAAAACTGCCAAAATTATTTGTGGACGTCCGTGAAGACCTTGGCTATGCATTCGGTTGTCCCTAACGGCCATTTATATCCATTTTCAAGGTCAAAATAGCCCCGAAGCGCCCATACCCCTATTTCGACGATTTTTCGTGTGCTATAGTATACCATTTTTCGGATGATCCGGATCCCGACGTCAAAACTGCCAAAATTATTTGTGGACGTCCGTGAAGAACTTGGCTATGCAACCGGTTGGACCTCACAGCCATTCCGATCCACTTTCAAGGTTAAAATAGTCTCGAAGTGCATACCCCTATTTTGAAGATTTTTCGTGAACTATAGTATACCATTTTTTGGGTAATCCGGATCCCGAAGTCAAAACTGCCAAAATTATTTGTGGACGTCCGTGAAGACCTTGTCTATGCATCCGGTTGGCCCTCACAGCCATTCCGATCCATTTTCAAGGTCAAAATAGCCCCGAAGCACGCATACCCTTATTTTGACGATTTTTCGTGTGCTATAGTATACCATTTTTTAGGTGATCCGCATCCTAACGTCAAAACTGCAAAAATTATTTGTAGACGTCCGTGAAGACCTTGTCTATGCATCCGGTTGTCCCTCAAGGCCATTCCGATCCATTTTCAAGGTCAAAATAGCCCCTAAGCGCGCATACCCCTATTTTTACGATTTTTCGTGTGTTATACCATTTTTTGGTGATCCAGATCCCGACGTCAAAATTGCCAAAATTATTTGTGGACATCTGTGAAGACCTTGGCTATGCATCCGGTTGTACTTCACGGCCATTCCGACCTATTTTCAAGGTCAAAATAGCCCCGAAGCGCGCATACCCCTATTTCAACGATTTTCGTGTGCTATAGTATACCATTTTTTGGGTGATCCGGATCCCCACGTCAAAACTGCCAAAATTATTTGTGGACGTCCGTGAAGACCTTGTCAATGCATCCAGTTGTCCCTCACATCCATTCCGATCCATTTTCAAGCTCAAAATAGCCCCAAAGCGCGCATACCCCTATTTCGACGATTTTTTGTATGCTATATTATACCATTTTTTGGGTGATCCGGATCCCGTCAAAACTGCCAAAATTATTTGTAGACGTCCGTGAAGACCTTGGCTATGCATACGATTTGCCCTCACGGCCATTCCGATCCATTTTCAAGGTCAAAATAGCCCCGAAGCGCGCATACCCCTATTTCGATGATTTTTCGTGTGCTATAGTATACCATTTTTTTGGTGATCCAGATTCCGACGTCAAAACTGCAAAACTTATTTGTGGACGTCCGTGAAGACCTTGTTTATGCATCTGGTTGTCCCTCACGGCCATTCCGATCCACTTTCAAGGTCAAAATAGTCCCGGAGCGCGCATACCCCTATTTCGACGATTTTTTGTGTGCTTTAGTATACCATTTTTTGGGTGATCCGGATCTCGACGTCAAAACTGCCAAAATTATTTGTGGACCTCCGTGAAGACCTTGGCTATGCATCCGGTTGTCCCTCTTAGCCATTCCAATCCATTTTCAAGGTCAAAATAGCCCCGAAGCGCGTATACCCCTATTTCGACGATTTGTCGTGTGCTATAGTATACCATTTTTTGTGTGATCCGAATCCCGACGTCAAAACTGCCAAAATTATTTGTCGACGTCCGTGAAGACTTTGGCTATGCATCAGGTTGTCCCTCACGGCCATTCCGATCCATTTTCAAGGTCAAAATAACCCCGAAGCGCGCATACCCCTATTTAGACAATTTTTCTTGTGCTATAGTATACTATTTTTTGGGTGATCCGGATCTCCACGTCAAAACTGCCAAAATTATTTGTGGACGTCCGTGAAGACCTTGGATATGCATCCGGTTGGCCCTCAAGGCCATTCCGATCCATTTTCAAGGTCAAAATAGCCCCTAAGTGCGCATACCCCTATTTCGACGATTTTTCGTGTGTTATACCATTTTTTTGGTGATCCAGATCCCGACGTCAAAATTGCCAAAATTATTTGTGGACGTCTGTGAAGACCTTGGCTATGCATCCGGTTGGAACTCACGGCCATTCCGATCCATTTTCAAGGTCAAAATAGCCCCGAAGCGCGCATACCCCTATTTCGACGATTTTCGTGTGCTATAGTATACCATTTTTTGGGTGATCCGGATCTCCACGTCAAAACTGCCAAAATTATTTGTGGACGTCCGTGAATACCTTGTCAATGCATCCGGTTGTCCCTCACAGCCATTCCGATCCATTTTCAAGCTCAAAATAGCCCCGAAGCGCGCATACCCCTATTTCGATGATTTTTCGTGTGCTATAGTATACCATTTTTTGGGTGATCCGCATCCCGACGTCAAAACTTCCAAAATTATTTGTGGATGTCCATGAAGACCTTGGCTATGCATCCGGTTGGCCCTCACGGCCATTCTGATCCATTTTCAAGGTCAAAATAGCTCCGAAGTGCGCATACCCCTATTTCGACGATTTTTCGTGTGCTATAGTATACCTTTTTTTGGGTGATCCGGATCCCAACGTCAAAACTGCCAAAATTATTTGTGGACGTCCGTGAAGACCTTCGCTATGCTTCCGGTTGGCCCTCACAGCCATTCCGATCCATTTTCAAGGTCAAAATAGCCCCGAAGCGCGCATACCCTTATTTCGCCGATTTTTCGTGTGCTATAGTATACCATTTTTTGGGTGATCCAGATCCCCACGTCAAAACTGCCAAAATTATTTGTGGACGTCCGTGAAGACCTTGGCTATGCATCCGGTTGGCCCTCACGGCCATTCCAATCCATTTTCAAGGTCAAAATAGCCCCAAAGCGCGCATACCCCTATTTCGATGATTTTTCGTGTGCTATAATATACCATTTTTTGGGTGATCCTGATCCAGATGTCAAAACTGCCAAAAGTATTTGTGGACGTCCGTGAAGACCTTGGATATGCATCCGATTGGCCCTCACGGCCATTCAGATCCATTTTCAAGGTCAAAATAGCCCCGAAGCGCGCATACCCCTATTTTGATGATTTTTCGTGTGCTATAGTACACTATTTTTTGGGTGATCTGGATCCCGACGTCAAAACTGTCAAAATTATTTGTGGACGTCTGTGAAGACCTTGGCTATGCATCCGGTTGGCTCTCACGGCCATTCCGATCCATTTTGAAGGTCAAAATAGCCCCGAAGCAATAATACCCTTATTTCAACGATTTTTCGTGTGCTATAGTAAACCATTAAAGCGATCGAAGTGCGGAAAATTAAAGAAGAATAAGAAAACTTACAAAAACCAAAAGCTTTATTCCATAAGAAGCATAGTATTACAAGAGAGAGAGAGCATTCAAGAAAATTGTGTTCTAGCTAAATTTTCTTCTGCTTAGAATGAAAAATAATCGAGTCTTAAATAGACTCAAAGAGATAACAAAGGAATCTTGAAGCTATCTTCTGATTGGTAGAAGAGGATTGCTTTACTGTTCCTTATCTTTTGCTTTATCTGAAAGCATCTGCTTTTATTAAAGTCTTTGCTTTAATAAAGTCATAACCACTCTTGTCGGCTATCTGGCTTTGCTTTGTAATGAAGCATCTTTCTTTTGAAAAGTGTAAATGCCAATCCTGTCGGCAATGCTTTATACTGTATTTGTTCCTTCTGATTAACATAGTAAAGATTCCGTTTTCTTTGAAAACTCCTTTACTTTTTACTGAATTATTCCAATCCTTTTAGGATTTCAATTCGTAAAACATGTTATTCTGATTTTAATATCTCAACAAGACATTAATCAAAAGGATTCAAATAAGCACTAGCTAATGCTTTAGGTTTTAGCATGTCTCCATTATCATCACTTAGAGACGAAGCTTCATTAAGAAGTTGTTGAACATCTTCATTATCTGATTCATCTTCTAATTCGGACAAGGCTTTTTGCAGCCTTTTCTTTAATTCGCTCTTTGAAGGCGAAGGACTGTTTGACAAACTTTCTTTCTTTGAAGAAGAATGATTTTCCTTTTTAGCTGGAGACCAGCCTTTGATTTTGATCTCTTTGGATAAGAACTTAATCTTATCGAAATCTGCAATAATAAACGTCCAGCTTATAATATAAGATAAACGTTTCTTTATGAAATACTTACAGAGTTTAATGTTCTCTGGTAGGGTTGAAATGCCTTCATCGATCTGGAACTGAGTATATTTCTCAGCAAATTGTTGAGGCATAACTTGCTTATTTCCTCCAAACCAATTCCACCATTCGTAGAACCATCTGGGGATGATAGAAGTTGAAACTTCTGGACTGTATTTCACAAACCACGTGTGCGTAGTTGGTCTGACATATAAGAAGTTAATCCAAGCTTCTTTATAATCATACCAGTTGTATGTCTGGGGATTGAATCTCTTAGAGAGATTGATTGGGGTTTGCAAATGATCTACCGGCCAATTGAACGGTGATAAAATCTTTTTAATTGTAAACTTAGAATAAGCTATGCTGTCAGGGTCTGACTTGTTAGCAAGCTCGTGTTCAATGTCTACAGATCCTGTGTCTACCAGGATGAATTCATAATAACGCCTTGTCTTCAAAGAGTTACCAGTGTCAACATAATTTCTTTGATGATAGACGGGTTTGAGGAGATGTTTAATCTCATAGTGTTCATATTCTTTGTCTAAGGCGAGTATAGGAAACACCTGCAAAGATAAAAATTCAAATTTTTCCTTCTCTTTGGAAGGAGACTTTGTTTCTGTAGGAGAAACGGCTTCAGCAAAACTAGTTGGCTGTTTCATGGCGTAACAGTCACTGGTCTGCTTCTGAGAGAATCGAAGTTCTCCACTTGGGCTTGATGATGAACAAGGCTCTTGTTCCTTTTGAAAAGGCTTCTTCATTATCAACATTTTTGATGAACTACTCTGAGGTAATTCAGGAATAATTGGAGGCAATTGGGCCAATGCCGAATACCTGTTTAAATCAGGCCTTATTTGAGGAACTTCAGGCCTTATAATAAATGGGCCTGCTGGTTTTGTGAGGCCACCTGTATTGGGCCTGGCTGGTTGCTTACCCGCTATGGGCCTAACCTGTGGTCTCATTTTTGCCCTGTAAAAATTCTCTGGTTAGAAAATCAGGCAAAGAATTATTTTCTCCTTTAATGAATTCAATTTGAAAATCGAAACTGGATAATAAGGCTTGCCACCTAGCAAATATTTGTTTAGAAACAATGTTTTTAACATCCTTCTGGAGGATTTCTTTAGCAGATTTACAATCTACCCTAAGCAAAAATTCTTTGTTAACAAGGTCATCTTGAAACTTGGATATGCAAAGAACAATAGCAAGAATTTCCTTTTTTACAATGCTATAATTCTTTTGTGCAGAATTCCAGATTCCGGAGGTGTAACGAACTAATTGTTCAGAAGAGTCAAGGTTTTTCCTTTGTTTAAGGATTCCACCATAACCTATATCTGAAGCATCAGTTTCAACAATCATAAAAAAGTCTGGGTTAGAAATACCTAGACAAGGAAGATTTTTAACCATATTCTTCAAGAGAATAACAGAATTAGTATGACTATCACTCCAAGGTGAAGGATTTTTTCTTAATCTTTCAAACAAAGGTTTACAGATATGTCTGACCTTAGGAATGAAATCTGCTACATAATTGAGACTTCCAAGGAATCTCTGCAACTGAGTTTTATCCAAAATAGTATCTGGAAATTTATCAGAAAACTCAATGGATCTGCAAATGGGTTTATAGGTACCTTGATAAAGATCATGTCCTAAAAATCTGATTTTTGTTTGAAACAACTTAATCTTTTTAGCACTAACAACCAAACCATTGTGCTTAACTATTTTATAGAAAATATTCAAATGTTTAAAGTGAGAATCAATGTCCTCAGAAAAGATTAAAACATCGTCAATATAAACTATTGAAAACTGACTTATGTTATTGAAAATTGAGTTCATTATATTTTGAAACTCTGAAGGGGCATTCTTAAGCCCAAAAGGCATTACGTTCCATTCAAATTGTCCAAATGGGACATTGAAAGCTGTTTTATATTTATCTTTCTCAGAAATTTGAATTTGCCAGAAGCCTGACTTCAAATCAAATTTACTGTAAAGATTAGCTTTAAAAGTTCTTTTTAAAAGATCCCTTTTATTAGGAATCGGATAGCGAATCCATTTTAAAACGGAATTTAAGGGCTTGTAATTAATTACAAGTCTTGGTGAACCTCGTTCTTGTTCAGCAGCATTATTAACATAAAATGCTGAACAACTCCAAGGAGATTTAGAAGTTCGAATAATTTTATTATTCAAAAGAGTTTGAATTTCCTTTTTACAGATTTCCATAAGTTCATGGTTCATCTGAATAGGTCTAGCTTTTGTGGAGATAGACTTTTCATCAAAATCATCAATATATGGTAAATCTATAATATGGGATTTTCTATCCCAAAAAGTATTTGGAAATTCTGAGCAAATTTCTTTCTCAAAGGTTTTTCCAAGATTGGTAATTTTGGTCACCATTCCCGGGGTTTTTAAAATTTGCTCAATTCTTTGAATTTTAATGTCTTCTTTGAGAAAACAAATCTGATTGATTTTAAATGCAGTTTGTTTATGCAAAAATTTACTTTCTTCAAGAGAAAGTGTCTTGATAAAAGGAAATGAAATATCTTTTCCCAAAATTTTTGTTTTGATTGAATCAAAATCTGAAATATAAGGTTTAATTTGGGTAATAAAAGGTATTCCCAAAATAATGTCCTCATTAATGTTTTTTGTTATGACAAAATCATTAGCAAGGCATATACCGTCATTGCAGATATGAGCATTAGAAAGCTTATAATTTATACAGATACGCTCACCAGTCGCACTGTATAGTTTGGTAGTTCCCTTCTGGAGGTACTTAGTTGGGACTAGTCCTTCTACAATGCAGTTACGATCTGCACCACTGTCTAACAAAGCAATTTTGTTAAGTACAAAATTAGAATTGACAACTAATTTAATCATAATGTGAGAGCTTTGAGGCCTCACTCGAGTAATCAAATTAATACCTGATTCTTCAATACCTTTAGGTGAAGAAGGGGCTGAATGATTTGAAGAGTTGTTATCTTCATCTTCTGAAGAAGCAATCTCTTTTCCTTTAAGAGATACTTCAGCATCTTTTAGAAATTGTTTTGCTAAAGCATCAATTTCAATCTTGTTAAGTCTGGCCTTAACTTCTTGAACTTCTTCTTTGAGAGAGTTAACTTCTGCACGAAGTTCATTGATAGAAGGTTCATCCTTCTTGTCTGTATATCGTCGCATGATATCCCTCATGCTAAAAGGAGTTACATTCCTGGAAATCTCCTTTTCTTTCTGCTTAACAACAAGCTTTTGAAGCTCCAACAGATAACTTTTCCGAGCATCATCATCTTTGATGTGTTCTATAGTGTTAAACAGGATTTCTACTGAATCCTCAGAAAGAACTCTGATTGATCGATTATCACAAAGACAAAATGCTCCTTGGCAATTGCAATCGTGATCACTATCTTCTGAGTTTTGAGCAACATTGAGGAATTCATCATCCTCAGATTCACTTTCAGAAGAATAATCAGACTCAGATTCTGATTCTTCTTCTTCCAAGATAGAAAGAAACTTTTCTTTAGTTTCTTCATCTACATTAAGAAGATTTATCTTCTTTTTCTTTTTCTTGTTTCTAGAACAATCAGGAGACTTGTGTCCTGTCTTTCCACAAGTCCAACATTTTTCTTCTTGAGAATTGCTGGAAGAAGTTCTCTTACTTCTTTTCTTTTTGGAATAAATCTTCTTCTTAGAAGATCTTCTTTTTGGTGACGATTCTCCAGATCGTTCCTTTTTAGAGATTTTCTTAGCTGAAGGTGGTTTCAGGCTAGGAAATCCGAAATCTTGACAAAAGCTTCCAAGCTCATTACTTGAAAATTTCTGATCTTTCTTAAGCTGTTCCTTTAGCTTCAGATCAGTACATAGCTCCATGGCTACGAAATGAATCAAACTAGTAAGGTCACCATACGTCATTTCTGAATATGGTATCTTACCTTCACAACGATCTCTGATCTTGGATCGAACCTTTTCTGCAAAATGAGGAGGTAATCCGCTAAGGAATCTCTCCTTCCAATAATCATTGTTGCAGTCATCTCTTAGCATGACTTTAGTAATAAACATATCTTTATACCACCTGAAATCAGTTAATTTCTTGCAGTATAGATTGTTTAATATTTCCAAGCTCCTGTCTTGAAATAATCGTGGTTCACCCACAAAATGTTTAGCAATGCTGTAGATGAGGGTTGCAGCTGCATCTTCAACTACCTCGATTGTTGAAGTGGTTGTTTCACCTTCTGTTTTAACAGCATTCTTGCTTGCAACAGCATTAAAGATTTCATTTCGGTTATTTTCTGTGAGATAGTTGTCCCACCAATTTCTCAAAGTACCTGTAAAGCCTGCAACAATTTTGTTAGCCGCTTGCTTATCGGTAGCACCTTTCCATTTGTATGCTGTGATGTTCATACCAATTTCCTGGAGTTTGTTATAGATTTGGCCATCAGCCATTCCATCTATATTCCATTCTGTTATACCTGTACCATCTGCCACGCCTTGGGGATGCATGAAGTTTTCCTCAAACTGAACGTCAGGGAAAGAAGGTCTGGGATAAAAGTTTTTGGAATGTGGAAGTCTATCCTTAATAGCTCCCACCTTATCTCCTTGAGAAATTCCCTAAACCTAATAGTGAGTTTAGTAATACTCCTGAAATCTTAGAAAGGATTAATGATCAACTCAAGAGAATTAGAAGATGAATTGTCTGAAACTACAGAAGTTTCAGAACAATTTGGTAAATTTAGAGGGGTTGACTTTACCCAGACCATCCCCAAGGTTTATTATGAATCCTCTTTTGCAGGTAGTCCTACTCCTAGCGAAATGAAAGCTCCTTCTCACAAGAAGAAAGACTCTATTGGAGTTATTAAATCTACTGATGGATTTACTGTCAATGAAAAGAAAATTCATAAATGGTGGGTAAGCCCCAAGCATGCTTTAAAGAGAGCATGGTATGTGGATACATACACTAGAGAACAGAGAGTCAGAAATTTTCAAGTAATGAGCTTGGAAGCTTTTGTCAAGATTTCGGATTTCCTAGCCTGAAACCACCTTCAGCTAAGAAAATCTCTAAAAAGGAACGATCTGGAGAATTATTCAATTGTTAACTCTGTTAATTACTCTATATCTAAAGAAGATATGAATTTGCAAAATTGGTCCATCCCTAAGGAACCGTTTAACAAGATTTACCAAATAGGTAATTTTAATTTGTTTAAAAGTTTTAATATAAAAACTTGTGAATCAACTTCTGCAATTAATAACTCTTTAGAGACTATTAAATTGTTGATTGCTGCTGATATTGACAAATATAGGAAAGAATTTAAATTCCTTCATATTGGTCTTGTGCAAGTAGCTGTTAAACCTCTTTTCCGTAAAGGATTAAATATCCCTATTTGTTTATTACTTAGAGATGCTAGACTTCTCAATTTTGATGATTCGCTGTTAGGAATCTTAGAAAGTAATCTAGCTCATGGGCCAGTTTACTTCAATAGTTATCCTAATTTTACCATAGATCTTGAAGATTCTAATATTCTTGACACATTGACGCTTAACGTCAAAACCAAGAATATGAATACCAAGATAGGAACCAGAGATTTAGCTATAATATATCGGGTATATTATAAGCTAATGAAAACCACTATTGCCCCAAAGGCAATTAACTCTAGTCCTAAAGGTGTTACTATGCTTATGGAATCTAACCAAGAGCATAGCACTACTTTTGTGCCTAGACTGTTAAAGTGGGATGAGATTCTTTCCGACGAAAGTTGGAAATTTGAATCAATCACCGAACCCTCTCCAGTCCAACCTTCTAGGTCTTCCCTAGAAAGTGTTCTTCAATTTGCAGATGGATCTGTTAACCTTAAGTTTTTACGATCCAACTCTTTCAGCCAAGCATTAGCTTCAGATCAGTACATAGCTCCATGGCTACGAAATGAATCAAACTAGTAAGGTCACCATACGTCATTTCTGAATATGGTATCTTACCTTCACAACGATCTCTGATCTTGGATCGAACCTTTTCTGCAAAATGAGGAGGTAATCCGCTAAGGAATCTCTCCTTCCAATAATCATTGTTGCAGTCATCTCTTAGCATGACTTTAGTAATAAACATATCTTTATACCACCTGAAATCAGTTAATTTCTTGCAGTATAGATTGTTTAATATTTCCAAGCTCCTGTCTTGAAATAATCATGGTTCACCCACAAAATGTTTAGCAATGCTGTAGATGAGGGTTGCAGCTGCATCTTCAACTACCTCTATTGTTGAAGTGGTTGTTTCACCTTCTGTTTTAACAACATTCTTGCTTGCAACAGCATTAAAGATTTCATTTCGGTTATTTTCTGTGAGATAGTTGTCCCACCAATTTCTCAAAGTACCTGTAAAGCCTGCAACAATTTTGTTAGCCGCTTGCTTATCGGTAGCACCTTTCCATTTGTATGCTGTGATGTTCATACCAATTTCCTGGAGTTTGTTATAGATTTGGCCATCAGCCATTCCATCTATATTCCATTCTGTTATCTTCTTTAGATATAGAGTAATTAACAGAGTTAACAATTGAATTGTTATTCATGATAGGAAGCAGTTGTCTTTAGGCATGAAAGAACATCAAGGATCATATAAGTAACTAAGATAATTTTAACAAAGATTATCAAATTTAATATACAGATAACAAAGATATATTAATCCTTATCATTCATATAGCATTTATTATATAGATAAAATTAAAGGTAACAATGATGAAACAATATTGGCTTTGGATATTACTCAACTTAAATCACACATGTTGGATATTACAAGTCTTTGGCAAGTCTAAAAGCAGAACGGAACACCCCAAAGATCGGTTGCCTGCCCCCCTGGGTCTTACCTGGACTTACAGTGATCTCTTCAGAGGCTTACCAAGTTCTCAAGCCGGGAATTAATCGGCACACTAAGACTTATGCAGAGACAAAACCTCAACATGATTTAAGGAAACCTTAGCCCAATGCTTGTTTTAATCAATATTAACAATAACTTTAACTAATAATAATAAAAGCCATAAAATGTAAAGATTAAATTAATCTAAGTTAAAAGTATATTAACAAGATAATAATCTAAGTAAAATCATCCTAGTTCTTAGCTTAAATGATCACATGATTTCTGACAGCCAAGACAACAGGAAGATTAGCTATTCATGCTAACAATTAACGCCATTAACATGGCTCTGATACCATTAAAGCGATCGAAGTGCGGAAAATTAAAGAAGAATAAGAAAACTTACAAAAACCAAAAGCTTTATTCCATAAGAAGCATAGTATTACAAGAGAGAGAGAGCATTCAAGAAAATTGTGTTCTAGCTAAATTTTCTTCTGCTTAGAATGAAAAATAATCGAGTCTTAAATAGACTCAAAGAGATAACAAAGGAATCTTGAAGCTATCTTCTGATTGGTAGAAGAGGATTGCTTTACTGTTCCTTATCTTTTGCTTTATCTGAAAGCATCTGCTTTTATTAAAGTCTTTGCTTTAATAAAGTCATAACCACTCTTGTCGGCTATCTGGCTTTGCTTTGTAATGAAGCATCTTTCTTTTGAAAAGTGTAAATGCCAATCCTGTCGGCAATGCTTTATACTGTATTTGTTCCTTCTGATTAACATAGTAAAGATTCCGTTTTCTTTGAAAACTCCTTTACTTTTTACTGAATTATTCCAATCCTTTTAGGATTTCAATTCGTAAAACATGTTATTCTGATTTTAATATCTCAACAAGACATTAATCAAAAGGATTCAAATAAGCACTAGCTAATGCTTTAGGTTTTAGCATGTCTCCATTATCATCACTTAGAGACGAAGCTTCATTAAGAAGTTGTTGAACATCTTCATTATCTGATTCATCTTCTAATTCGGACAAGGCTTTTTGCAGCCTTTTCTTTAATTCGCTCTTTGAAGGCGAAGGACTGTTTGACAAACTTTCTTTCTTTGAAGAAGAATGATTTTCCTTTTTAGCTGGAGACCAGCCTTTGATTTTGATCTCTTTGGATAAGAACTTAATCTTATCGAAATCTGCAATAATAAACGTCCAGCTTATAATATAAGATAAACGTTTCTTTATGAAATACTTACAGAGTTTAATGTTCTCTGGTAGGGTTGAAATGCCTTCATCGATCTGGAACTGAGTATATTTCTCAGCAAATTGTTGAGGCATAACTTGCTTATTTCCTCCAAACCAATTCCACCATTCGTAGAACCATCTGGGGATGATAGAAGTTGAAACTTCTGGACTGTATTTCACAAACCACGTGTGCGTAGTTGGTCTGACATATAAGAAGTTAATCCAAGCTTCTTTATAATCATACCAGTTGTATGTCTGGGGATTGAATCTCTTAGAGAGATTGATTGGGGTTTGCAAATGATCTACCGGCCAATTGAACGGTGATAAAATCTTTTTAATTGTAAACTTAGAATAAGCTATGCTGTCAGGGTCTGACTTGTTAGCAAGCTCGTGTTTAATGTCTACAGATCCTGTGTCTACCAGGATGAATACATAAGACATTAAACACGAGCTTGCTAACAAGTCAGACCCTGACAGCATAGCTTATTCTAAGTTTACAATTAAAAAGATTTTATCACCGTTCAATTGGCCGGTAGATCATTTGCAAAAATGGTTCAAAGATATGAAGAGATTCAAAACAGTAACAATAGCAGATTCTTTATTAACTGAAGGCTTCTAGATGAATTGTCTGAAACTACAGAAGTTTCAGAACAATTTGGTAAATTTAGAGGGGTTGACTTTACCCAGACCATCCCCAAGGTTTATTATGAATCCTCTTTTGCAGGTAGTCCTACTCCTAGCGAAATGAAAGCTCCTTCTCACAAGAAGAAAGACTCTATTGGAGTTATTAAATCTACTGATGGATTTACTGTCAATGAAAAGAAAATTTTCCATTTGTATGCTGTGATGTTCATACCAATTTCCTGGACTTTGTTAATCTCCTCAACAGTAACAATAGCAGATTCTTTATTAACTGAAGGCTTCTTGACTTTGTTAATCTCCTCAACAGTAACAATAGCAGATTCTTTATTAACTGAAGGCTTCTTAAAAGGAGCAGCTTTTAAAACATCCAGTAGTTGGTCTTGTGCAAGTAGCTGTTAAACCTCTTTTCCGTAAAGGATTAAATATCCCTATTTGTTTATTACTTAGAGATGCTAGACTTCTCAATTTTGATGATTCGCTGTTAGGAATCTTAGAAAGTAATCTAGCTCATGGGCCAGTTTACTTCAATAGTTATCCTAATTTTACCATAGATCTTGAAGATTCTAATATTCTTGATACATTGACGCTTAACGTCAAAACCAAGAATATGAATACCAAGATAGGAACCAGAGATTTAGCTATAATATATCGGGTATATTATAAGCTAATGAAAACCACTATTGCCCCAAAGGCAATTAACTCTAGTCCTAAAGGTGTTACTATGCTTATGGAATCTAACCAAGAGCATAGCACTACTTTTGTGCCTAGACTGTTAAAGTGGGATGAGATTCTTTCCGACGAAAGTTGGAAATTTGAATCAATCACCGAACCCTCTATTCAAAACAGAAATTGAATTCTTCAAGTGGTTTGAATGTACAAGCCAAATGGGATATGCCAGTTCTTCACTACAAGTGTTGGTAAACAGATGGCATACCAAAGACAAGGTTGTCGAAAGTGTTACTCCTCCTCTAGAAGGAATAAACATTCCTTATAGAAAGGATGTTTTAAAAGCTGCTCCTTTTTTCTGTAGTTTCAGACAATTCATCTTCCCCTTCCCGGGTTTTTGAAGAAGAAGGTCTAGCCATAGACATTCTTTGAGGAAAACTTCATGCATCCCCAAGGCGTGGCAGATGGTACAGGTATAACAGAATGGAATATAGATGGAATGGCTGATGGCCAAATATCCATTTTCAAGGTCAAAATAGCCCCTAAGCGCGCATACCCCTATTTCGCCGATTTTTCGTGTGTTATACCATTTTTTGATGATCCAGATCCCGACGTCAAAATTGCCAAAATTATTTGTGGACGTCTGTGAAGACCTTGGCTATGCATCCGGTTGGACTTCACGGCCATTCCGACCCATTTTCAAGGTCAAAATAGCCCCGAAGCGCGCATACCCCTATTTCAACGATTTTCGTGTGCTATAGTATACCATTTTTTGGGTGATCCGGATCCCCACGTCAAAACTGCCAAAATTATTTATGGACGTCCGTGAAGACCTTGTCAATGCATCCGGTTGTCCCTCACATCCATTCCGATCCATTTTCAAGCTCAAAATAGCCCCGAAGCGCGCATACCCCTATTTCGATGATTTTTCGTATGCTATAGTATACCATTTTTTGGGTGATCCGGATCCCGATGTCAAAACTGCCAAAATTATTTGTGGACGTCCGTGAAGACCTTGGCTATGCATACGATTGTCCCTCACGGCCATTCCTATCCATTTTCAAGGTCAAAATAGCCCCGAAGCGCGCATACTCCTATTTCGATGATTTTTGGTGTGCGATAGTATACCATTTTTTTGGTGACCCAGATCCCGACGTCAAAACTGCAAAACTTATTTGTGGACGTCCGTGAAGACCTTGTTTATGCATCCGGTTGGCCCTCACGGCCATTCCGATCCACTTTCAAGGTCAAAATAGTCCCGAAGCGCGCATACCCCTATTTCGACGATTTTTCGTGTGCTTTAGTATACCATTTTTTGGGTGATCCTGATCCCGACGTCAAAACTGCCAAAATTATTTGTGGACGTCCTTGAAGACCTTGGCTATGCACCCGGTTGTCCCTCACAGCCATTCCGATCCATTTTCAAGGTCAAAATAGCCCCGAAGCGCGCATACCCATATTTAAACGATTTTTTGTGTGCTATAATATACCATTTTTGGGTGATCCGCATCCCGACGTCAAAACTGCCAAATTTATTTGTGGACGTCCGTGAAGACCTTGGCTATGCATCCGGTTGTCCCTCACGGACATTCCTATCCATTTTCAAGGTCAAAATAGCCCCGAAGCGCGCATACCCCTATTTCGACGATTTTTTGTGTGCTATAGTATACCATTTTTTGGGTGATCCGGAATCCGACGTCAAAACTGCCAAAATTATTTGCGGACGTCCGTGAAGACCTTGGCTATGCATCCGGTTGGCCCTCACGGCCATTCGATCCATTTTCAAGGTCAAAATAGCCCCTAAGCGCGCATACCCCTATTTCGACAATTTTTCGTGTGCTATAGTATACCATTTTTTGGGTGATCCGGATCCCGACGTCAAAACAGTCAAAATTGTTTGTGGACGTCCGTGAAGACCTTGGCTATCGAAGTGCGGAAAATTAAAGAAGAATAAGAAAACTTACAAAAACCAAAAGCTTTATTCCATAAGAAGCATAGTATTACAAGAGAGAGAGAGCATTCAAGAAAATTGTGTTCTAGCTAAATTTTCTTCTACTTAGAATGAAAAATAATCGAGTCTTAAATAGACTCAAAGAGATAACAAAGGAATCTTGAAGCTATCTTCTGATTGGTAGAAGAGGATTGCTTTACTGTTCCTTATCTTTTGCTTTATCTGAAAGCATCTGCTTTTATTAAAGTCTTTGCTTTAATAAAGTCATAACCACTCTTGTCGGCTATCTGGCTTTGCTTTGTAATGAAGCATCTTTCTTTTGAAAAGTGTAAATGCCAATCCTGTCGGCAATGCTTTATACTGTATTTGTTCCTTCTGATTAACATAGTAAAGATTCCGTTTTCTTTGAAAACTCCTTTACTTTTTACTGAATTATTCCAATCCTTTTAGGATTTCAATTCGTAAAACATGTTATTCTGATTTTAATATCTCAACAAGACATTAATCAAAAGGATTCAAATAAGCACTAGCTAATGCTTTAGGTTTTAGCATGTCTCCATTATCATCACTTAGAGACGAAGCTTCATTAAGAAGTTGTTGAACATCTTCATTATCTGATTCATCTTCTAATTCGGACAAGGCTTTTTGCAGCCTTTTCTTTAATTCGCTCTTTGAAGGCGAAGGACTGTTTGACAAACTTTCTTTCTTTGAAGAAGAATGATTTTCCTTTTTAGCTGGAGACCAGCCTTTGATTTTGATCTCTTTGGATAAGAACTTAATCTTATCGAAATCTGCAATAATAAACGTCCAGCTTATAATATAAGATAAACGTTTCTTTATGAAATACTTACAGAGTTTAATGTTCTCTGGTAGGGTTGAAATGCCTTCATCGATCTGGAACTGAGTATATTTCTCAGCAAATTGTTGAGGCATAACTTGCTTATTTCCTCCAAACCAATTCCACCATTCGTAGAACCATCTGGGGATGATAGAAGTTGAAACTTCTGGACTGTATTTCACAAACCACGTGTGCGTAGTTGGTCTGACATATAAGAAGTTAATCCAAGCTTCTTTATAATCATACCAGTTGTATGTCTGGGGATTGAATCTCTTAGAGAGATTGATTGGGGTTTGCAAATGATCTACCGGCCAATTGAACGGTGATAAAATCTTTTTAATTGTAAACTTAGAATAAGCTATGCTGTCAGGGTCTGACTTGTTAGCAAGCTCGTGTTCAATGTCTACAGATCCTGTGTCTACCAGGATGAATTCATAATAACGCCTTGTCTTCAAAGAGTTACCAGTGTCAACATAATTTCTTTGATGATAGACGGGTTTGAGGAGATGTTTAATCTCATAGTGTTCATATTCTTTGTCTAAGGCGAGTATAGGAAACACCTGCAAAGATAAAAATTCAAATTTTTCCTTCTCTTTGGAAGGAGACTTTTTTTCTGTAGGAGAAACGGCTTCAGCAAAACTAGTTGGCTGTTTCATGGCGTAACAGTCACTGGTCTGCTTCTGAGAGAATCGAAGTTCTCCACTTGGGCTTGATGATGAACAAGGCTCTTGTTCCTTTTGAAAAGGCTTCTTCATTATCAACATTTTTGATGAACTACTCTGAGGTAATTCAGGAATAATTGGAGGCAATTGGGCCAATGCCGAATACCTGTTTAAATCAGGCCTTATTTGAGGAACTTCAGGCCTTATAATAAATGGGCCTGCTGGTTTTGTGAGGCCACCTGTATTGGGCCTGGCTGGTTGCTTACCCGCTATGGGCCTAACCTGTGGTCTCATTTTTGCCCTGTAAAAATTCTCTGGTTAGAAAATCAGGCAAAGAATTATTTTCTCCTTTAATGAATTCAATTTGAAAATCGAAACTGGATAATAAGGCTTGCCACCTAGCAAATATTTGTTTAGAAACAATGTTTTTAACATCCTTCTGGAGGATTTCTTTAGCAGATTTACAATCTACCCTAAGCAAAAATTCTTTGTTAACAAGGTCATCTTGAAACTTGGATATGCAAAGAACAATAGCAAGAATTTCCTTTTTTACAATGCTATAATTCTTTTGTGCAGAATTCCAGATTCCGGAGGTGTAACGAACTAATTGTTCAGAAGAGTCAAGGTTTTTCCTTTGTTTAAGGATTCCACCATAACCTATATCTGAAGCATCAGTTTCAACAATCATAAAAAAGTCTGGGTTAGAAATACCTAGACAAGGAAGATTTTTAACCATATTCTTCAAGAGAATAACAGAATTAGTATGACTATCACTCCAAGGTGAAGGATTTTTTCTTAATCTTTCAAACAAAGGTTTACAGATATGTCTGACCTTAGGAATGAAATCTGCTACATAATTGAGACTTCCAAGGAATCTCTGCAACTGAGTTTTATCCAAAATAGTATCTGGAAATTTATCAGAAAACTCAATGGATCTGCAAATGGGTTTATAGGTACCTTGATAAAGATCATGTCCTAAAAATCTGATTTTTGTTTGAAACAACTTAATCTTTTTAGCACTAACAACCAAACCATTGTGCTTAACTATTTTATAGAAAATATTCAAATGTTTAAAGTGAGAATCAATGTCCTCAGAAAAGATTAAAACATCGTCAATATAAACTATTGAAAACTGACTTATGTTATTGAAAATTGAGTTCATTATATTTTGAAACTCTGAAGGGGCATTCTTAAGCCCAAAAGGCATTACGTTCCATTCAAATTGTCCAAATGGGACATTGAAAGCTGTTTTATATTTATCTTTCTCAGAAATTTGAATTTGCCAGAAGCCTGACTTCAAATCAAATTTACTGTAAAGATTAGCTTTAAAAGTTCTTTTTAAAAGATCCCTTTTATTAGGAATCGGATAGCGAATCCATTTTAAAACGGAATTTAAGGGCTTGTAATTAATTACAAGTCTTGGTGAACCTCGTTCTTGTTCAGCAGCATTATTAACATAAAATGCTGAACAACTCCAAGGAGATTTAGAAGTTCGAATAATTTTATTATTCAAAAGAGTTTGAATTTCCTTTTTACAGATTTCCATAAGTTCATGGTTCATCTGAATAGGTCTAGCTTTTGTGGAGATAGACTTTTCATCAAAATATCAATATATGGTAAATCTATAATATGGGATTTTCTATCCCAAAAAGTATTTGGAAATTCTGAGCAAATTTCTTTCTCAAAGGTTTTTCCAAGATTGGTAATTTTGGTCACCATTCCCGGGGTTTTTAAAATTTGCTCAATTCTTTGAATTTTAATGTCTTCTTTGAGAAAACAAATCTGATTGATTTTAAATGCAGTTTGTTTATGCAAAAATTTACTTTCTTCAAGAGAAAGTGTCTTGATAAAAGGAAATGAAATATCTTTTCCCAAAATTTTTGTTTTGATTGAATCAAAATCTGAAATATAAGGTTTAATTTGGGTAATAAAAGGTATTCCCAAAATAATGTCCTCATTAATGTTTTTTGTTATGACAAAATCATTAGCAAGGCATATACCGTCATTGCAGATATGAGCATTAGAAAGCTTATAATTTATACAGATACGCTCACCAGTCGCGCTGTATAGTTTGGTAGTTCCCTTCTGGAGGTACTTAGTTGGGACTAGTCCTTCTACAATGCAGTTACGATCTGCACCACTGTCTAACAAAGCAATTTTGTTAAGTACAAAATTAGAATTGACAACTAATTTAATCATAATGTGAGAGCTTTGAGGCCTCACTCGAGTAATCAAATTAATACCTGATTCTTCAATACCTTTAGGTGAAGAAGGGGCTGAATGATTTGAAGAGTTGTTATCTTCATCTTCTGAAGAAGCAATCTCTTTTCCTTTAAGAGATACTTCAGCATCTTTTAGAAATTGTTTTGCTAAAGCATCAATTTCAATCTTGTTAAGTCTGGCCTTAACTTCTTGAACTTCTTCTTTGAGAGAGTTAACTTCTGCACGAAGTTCATTGATAGAAGGTTCATCCTTCTTGTCTGTATATCTTCGCATGATATCCCTCATGCTAAAAGGAGTTACATTCCTGGAAATCTCCTTTTCTTTCTGCTTAACAACAAGCTTTTGAAGCTCCAACAGATAACTTTTCCGAGCATCATCATCTTTGATGTGTTCTATAGTGTTAAACAGGATTTCTACTGAATCCTCAGAAAGAACTCTGATTGATCGATTATCACAAAGACAAAATGCTCCTTGGCAATTGCAATCGTGATCACTATCTTCTGAGTTTTGAGCAACATTGAGGAATTCATCATCCTCAGATTCACTTTCAGAAGAATAATCAGAGTATATTATAAGCTAATGAAAACCACTATTGCCCCAAAGGCAATTAACTCTAGTCCTAAAGGTGTTACTATGCTTATGGAATCTAACCAAGAGCATAGCACTACTTTTAGGACTAGAGTTAATTGCCTTTGGGGCAATAGTGGTTTTCATTAGCTTATAATATACCCGATATATTATAGCTAAATCTCTGGTTCCTATCTTGGTATTCATATTCTTGGTTTTGACGTTAAGCGTCAATGTATCAAGAATGATGGCATACCAAAGACAAGGTTGTCGAAAGTGTTACTCCTCCTCTAGAAGGAATAAACATTCCTTATAGAAAGGATGTTTTAAAAGCTGCTCCTTTTAAGAAGCCTTCAGTTAATAAAGAATCTGCTATTGTTACTGTTGAAGAGATTAACAAAGTCTTCGAACAAAATAATTATACTAATCAGGTTCTTCATGTTGTTTCTAAACAGATTGAAGATTCAAAGTATAATTACAGTGGTACCAGCTCGATTGGTAACAAACCCAGTTCTTCCAAATCAGGTTTCAACCTAGAGACCAAACCCATTTTTAAAATCACTGAGTTTTCCCCTGAGAAATTCCCTAAACCTAATAGTGAGTTTAGTAATACTCCTGAAATCTTAGAAAGGATTAATGATCAACTCAAGAGAATTAAGATTTCTCAAGGAGATAAGGTGGGAGCTATTAAGGATAGACTTCCACATTCCAAAAACTTTTATCCCAGACCTTCTTTCCCTGACGTTCAGTTTGAGGAAAACTTCATGCATCCCCAAGGCGTGGCAGATGGTACAGGTATAACAGAATGGAATATAGATGGAATGGCTGATGGCCAAATCTATAACAAACTCCAGGAAATTGGTATGAACATCACAGCATACAAATGGAAAGGTGCTACCGATAAGCAAGCGGCTAACAAAATTGTTGCAGGCTTTACAGGTACTTTGAGAAATTGGTGGGACAACTATCTCACAGAAAATAACCGAAATGAAATCTTTAATGCTGTTGCAAGCAAGAATGTTGTTAAAACAGAAGGTGAAACAACCACTTCAACAATAGAGGTAGTTGAAGATGCAGCTGCAACCCTCATCTACAGCATTGCTAAACATTTTGTGGGTGAACCACGATTATTTCAAGACAGGAGCTTGGAAATATTAAACAATCTATACTGCAAGAAATTAACTGATTTCAGGTGGTATAAAGATATGTTTATTACTAAAGTCATGCTAAGAGATGACTGCAACAATGATTATTGGAAGGAGAGATTCCTTAGCGGATTACCTCCTCATTTTGCAGAAAAGGTTCGATCCAAGATCAGAGATCGTTGTGAAGGTAAGATACCATATTCAGAAATGACGTATGGTGACCTTACTAGTTTGATTCATTTCGTAGCCATGGAGCTATGTACTGATCTGAAGCTAAAGGAACAGCTTAAGAAAGATCAGAAATTTTCAAGTAATGAGCTTGGAAGCTTTTGTCAAGATTTCGGATTTCCTAGCCTGAAACCACCTTCAGCTAAGAAAATCTCTAAAAAGGAACGATCTGGAGAATCGTCACCAAAAAGAAGATCTTCTAAGAAGAAGATTTATTCCAAAAAGAAAAGAAGTAAGAGAACTTCTTCCAGCAATTCTCAAGAAGAAAAATGTTGGACTTGTGGAAAGACAGGACACAAGTCTCCTGATTGTTCTAGAAACAAGAAAAAGAAAAAGAAGATAAATCTTCTTAATGTAGATGAAGAAACTAAAGGAAAGTTTCTTTCTATCTTGGAAGAAGAAGAATCAGAATCTGAGTCTGATTATTCTTCTGAAAGTGAATCTGAGGATGATGAATTCCTCAATGTTGCTCAAAACTCAGAAGATAGTGATCACGATTGCAATTGCCAAGGAGCATTTTGTCTTTGTGATAATCGATCAATCAGAGTTCTTTCTGAGGATTCAGTAGAAATCCTGTTTAACACTATCGAACACATCAAAGATGATGATGCTCGGAAAAGTTATCTGTTGGAGCTTCAAAAGCTTGTTGTTAAGCAGAAAGAAAAGGAGGTTTCCACGAATGTAACTCCTTTTAGCATGAGGGATATCATGCGAAGATATACAGACAAGAAGGATGAACCTTCTATCAATGAACTTCGTGCAGAAGTTAACTCTCTCAAAGAAGAAGTTCAAGAAGTTAAGGCCAGACTTAACAAGATTGAAATTGATGCTTTAGCAAAACAATTTCTAAAAGATGCTGAAGTATCTCTTAAAGGAAAAGAGATTGCTTCCTCAGAAGATGAAGATAACAACTCTTCAAATCATTCAGCCCCTTCTTCACCTAAAGGTATTGAAGAATCAGGTATTAATTTGATTACTCGAGTGAGGCCTCAAAGCTCTCACATTATGATTAAATTAGTTGTCAATTCTAATTTTGTACTTAACAAAATTGCTTTGTTAGACAGTGGTGCAGATCGTAACTGCATTGTAGAAGGACTAGTCCCAACTAAGTACCTCCAGAAGGGAACTACCAAACTATACAGCGCGACTGGTGAGCGTATCTGTATAAATTATAAGCTTTCTAATGCTCATATCTGCAATGACGGTATATGCCTTGCTAATGATTTTGTCATAACAAAAAACATTAATGAGGACATTATTTTGGGAATACCTTTTATTACCCAAATTAAACCTTATATTTCAGATTTTGATTCAATCAAAACAAAAATTTTGGGAAAAGAAATTTCATTTCCTTTTATCAAGACACTTTCTCTTGAAGAAAGTAAATTTTTGCATAAACAAACTGCATTTAAAATCAATCAGATTTGTTTTCTCAAAGCAGACATTAAAATTCAAAGAATTGAGCAAATTTTAAAAAACCCCGGGAATGGTGACCAAAATTACCAATCTTGGAAAAACCTTTGAGAAAGAAATTTGCTCAGAATTTCCAAATACTTTTTGGGATAGAAAATCCCATATTATAGATTTACCATATATTGATGATTTTGATGAAAAGTCTATCTCCACAAAAGCTAGACCTATTCAGATGAACCATGAACTTATGGAAATCTGTAAAAAAGAAATTCAAACTCTTTTGAATAATAAAATTATTCGAACTTCTAAATCTCCTTGGAGTTGTTCAGCATTTTATGTTAATAATGCTGCTGAACAAGAACGAGGTTCACCAAGACTTGTAATTAATTACAAGCCCTTAAATTCCGTTTTAAAATGGATTCGCTATCCGATTCCTAATAAAAGGGATCTTTTAAAAAGAACTTTTAAAGCTAATCTTTACAGTAAATTTGATTTGAAGTCAGGCTTCTGGCAAATTCAAATTTCTGAGAAAGATAAATATAAAACAGCTTTCAATGTCCCATTTGGACAATTTGAATGGAACGTAATGCCTTTTGGGCTTAAGAATGCCCCTTCAGAGTTTCAAAATATAATGAACTCAATTTTCAATAACATAAGTCAGTTTTCAATAGTTTATATTGACGATGTTTTAATCTTTTCTGAGGACATTGATTCTCACTTTAAACATTTGAATATTTTCTATAAAATAGTTAAGCACAATGGTTTGGTTGTTAGTGCTAAAAAGATTAAGCTGTTTCAAACAAAAATCAGATTTTTAGGACATGATCTTTATCAAGGTACCTATAAACCCATTTGCAGATCCATTGAGTTTTCTGATAAATTTCCAGATACTATTTTGGATAAAACTCAGTTGCAGAGATTCCTTGGAAGTCTCAATTATGTAGCAGATTTCATTCCTAAGGTCAGACATATCTGTAAACCTTTGTTTGAAAGATTAAGAAAGAATCCTTCACCTTGGAGTGATAGTCATACTAATTCTGTTATTCTCTTGAAGAATATGGTTAAAAATCTTCCTTGTCTAGGTATTTCTAACCCAGACTTTTTTATGATTGTTGAAACTGATGCTTCAGATATAGGTTATGGTGGAATCCTTAAACAAAGGAAAAACCTTGACTCTTCTGAACAATTAGTTCGTTACACCTCCGGAATCTGGAATTCTGCACAAAAGAATTATAGCATTGTAAAAAAGGAAATTCTTGCTATTGTTCTTTGCATATCCAAGTTTCAAGATGACCTTGTTAATAAAGAATTTTTGCTTAGGGTAGATTGTAAATCTGCTAAAGAAATCCTCCAGAAGGATGTTAAAAACATTGTTTCTAAACAAATATTTGCTAGGTGGCAAGCCTTATTATCCAGTTTCGATTTTCAAATTGAATTCATTAAAGGAGAAAATAATTCTTTGCCTGATTTTCTAACCAGAGAATTTTTACAGGGCAAAAATGAGACCACAGGTTAGGCCCGTAGCGGGTAAGCAACCAGCCAGGCCCAATACAGGAGGCCCCACAAAACCAGCAGGCCCATTTATTATAAGGCCTGAAGTTCCTCAAATAAGGCCTGATTTAAAGAGGTATTCGGCATTGGCCCAATTGCCTCCAATTATTCCTGAATTACCTCAGAGTAGTTCATCAAAAATGTTGATAATGAAGAAGCCTTTTCAAAAGGAACAAGAGCCTTGTTCATCATCAAGCCCAAGTGGAGAACTTCGATTCTCTCAGAAGCAGACCAGTGACTGTTACGCCATGAAACAGCCAACTAGTTTTGCTGAAGCCGTTTCTCCTACAGAAACAAAGTCTCCTTCCAAAGAGAAGGAAAAATTTGAATTTTTATCTTTGCAGGTGTTTCCTATACTCGCCTTAGACAAAGAATATGAACACTATGAGATTAAACATCTCCTCAAACCCGTCTATCATCAAAGAAATTATGTTGACACTAGTAACTCTTTGAAGACAAGGCGTTATTATGAATTCATCCTGGTAGACACAGGATCTGTAGACATTGAACACGAGCTTGCTAACAAGTCAGACCCTGACAGCATAGCTTATTCTAAGTTTACAATTAAAAAGATTTTATCACCGTTCAATTGGCCGGTAGATCATTTGCAAACCCCAATCAATCTCTCTAAGAGATTCAATCCCCAGACATACAACTGGTATGATTATAAAGAAGCTTGGATTAACTTCTTATATGTCAGACCAACTACGCACACGTGGTTTGTGAAATACAGTCCAGAAGTTTCAACTTCTATCATCCCCAGATGGTTCTACGAATGGTGGAATTGGTTTGGAGGAAATAAGCAAGTTATGCCTCAACAATTTGCTGAGAAATATACTCAGTTCCAGATCGATGAAGGCATTTCAACCCTACCAGAGAACATTAAACTCTGTAAGTATTTCATAAAGAAACGTTTATCTTATATTATAAGCTGGACGTTTATTATTGCAGATTTCGATAAGATTAAGTTCTTATCCAAAGAGATCAAAATCAAAGGCTGGTCTCCAGCTAAAAAGGAAAATCATTCTTCTTCAAAGAAGAAAAGTTTGTCAAACAGTCCTTCGCCTTCAAAGAGCGAATTAAAGAAAAGGCTGCAAAAAGCCTTGTCCGAATTAGAAGATGAATCAGATAATGAAGATGTTCAACAACTTCTTAATGAAGCTTCGTCTCTAAGTGATGATAATGGAGACATGCAAAAACCTAAAGCATTAGCTAGTGCTTATTTGAATCCTTTTGATTAATGTCTTGTTGAGATATTAAAATCAGAATAACATGTTTTACGAATTGAAATCCTAAAAGGATTGGAATAATTCAGTAAAAAGTAAAGGAGTTTTCAAAGAAAACGGAATCTTTACTATGTTAATCAGAAGGAACAAATACAGTATAAAGCATTGCCGACAGGATTGGCATTTACACTTTTCAAAAGAAAGATGCTTCATTACAAAGCAAAACCAGATAGCCGACAAGAGTGGTTATGACTTTATTAAAGCAAAGACTTTAATAAAAGCAGATGCTTTCAGATAAAGCAAAAGATAAGGAACAGTAAAGCAATCCTCTTCTACCAATCAGAAGATAGCTTCCAGATTCCTTTGTTATCTCTTTGAGTCTATTTAAGACTCAATTATTTTTCATTCTAGGCAGAAGAAAATTTAGCTAGAACACAATTTTCTTGAATGCTCTCTCTCTCTTGTAATATTATGCTTCTTATGCAATAAAGCTTTTGGTTTTTGTAAGTTTTCTTATTCTTCTTTAAGATTCCGGAGGTGTAACGAACTAATTGTTCAGAAGAGTCAAGGTTTTTCCTTTGTTTAAGGATTCCACCATAACCTATATCTGAAGCATCAGTTTCAACAATCATAAAAAAGTCTGGGTTAGAAATACCTAGACAAGGAAGATTTTTAACCATATTCTTCAAGAGAATAACAGAATTAGTATGACTATCACTCCAAGGTGAAGGATTTTTTCTTAATCTTTCAAACAAAGGTTTACAGATATGTCTGACCTTAGGAATGAAATCTGCTACATAATTGAGACTTCCAAGGAATCTCTGCAACTGAGTTTTATCCAAAATAGTATCTGGAAATTTATCAGAAAACTCAATGGATCTGCAAATGGGTTTATAGGTACCTTGATAAAGATCATGTCCTAAAAATCTGATTTTTGTTTGAAACAACTTAATCTTTTTAGCACTAACAACCAAACCATTGTGCTTAACTATTTTATAGAAAATATTCAAATGTTTAAAGTGAGAATCAATGTCCTCAGAAAAGATTAAAACATCGTCAATATAAACTATTGAAAACTGACTTATGTTATTGAAAATTGAGTTCATTATATTTTGAAACTCTGAAGGGGCATTCTTAAGCCCAAAAGGCATTACGTTCCATTCAAATTGTCCAAATGGGACATTGAAAGCTGTTTTATATTTATCTTTCTCAGAAATTTGAATTTGCCAGAAGCCTGACTTCAAATCAAATTTACTGTAAAGATTAGCTTTAAAAGTTCTTTTTAAAAGATCCCTTTTATTAGGAATCGGATAGCGAATCCATTTTAAAACGGAATTTAAGGGCTTGTAATTAATTACAAGTCTTGGTGAACCTCGTTCTTGTTCAGCAGCATTATTAACATAAAATGCTGAACAACTCCAAGGAGATTTAGAAGTTCGAATAATTTTATTATTCAAAAGAGTTTGAATTTCCTTTTTACAGATTTCCATAAGTTCATGGTTCATCTGAATAGGTCTAGCTTTTGTGGAGATAGACTTTTCATCAAAATCATCAATATATGGTAAATCTATAATATGGGATTTTCTATCCCAAAAAGTATTTGGAAATTCTGAGCAAATTTCTTTCTCAAAGGTTTTTCCAAGATTGGTAATTTTGGTCACCATTCCCGGGGTTTTTAAAATTTGCTCAATTCTTTGAATTTTAATGTCTTCTTTGAGAAAACAAATCTGATTGATTTTAAATGCAGTTTGTTTATGCAAAAATTTACTTTCTTCAAGAGAAAGTGTCTTGATAAAAGGAAATGAAATATCTTTTCCCAAAATTTTTGTTTTGATTGAATCAAAATCTGAAATATAAGGTTTAATTTGGGTAATAAAAGGTATTCCCAAAATAATGTCCTCATTAATGTTTTTTGTTATGACAAAATCATTAGCAAGGCATATACCGTCATTGCAGATATGAGCATTAGAAAGCTTATAATTTATACAGATACGCTCACCAGTCGCGCTGTATAGTTTGGTAGTTCCCTTCTGGAGGTACTTAGTTGGGACTAGTCCTTCTACAATGCAGTTACGATCTGCACCACTGTCTAACAAAGCAATTTTGTTAAGTACAAAATTAGAATTGACAACTAATTTAATCATAATGTGAGAGCTTTGAGGCCTCACTCGAGTAATCAAATTAATACCTGATTCTTCAATACCTTTAGGTGAAGAAGGGGCTGAATGATTTGAAGAGTTGTTATCTTCATCTTCTGAAGAAGCAATCTCTTTTCCTTTAAGAGATACTTCAGCATCTTTTAGAAATTGTTTTGCTAAAGCATCAATTTCAATCTTGTTAAGTCTGGCCTTAACTTCTTGAACTTCTTCTTTGAGAGAGTTAACTTCTGCACGAAGTTCATTGATAGAAGGTTCATCCTTCTTGTCTGTATATCTTCGCATGATATCCCTCATGCTAAAAGGAGTTACATTCCTGGAAATCTCCTTTTCTTTCTGCTTAACAACAAGCTTTTGAAGCTCCAACAGATAACTTTTCCGAGCATCATCATCTTTGATGTGTTCTATAGTGTTAAACAGGATTTCTACTGAATCCTCAGAAAGAACTCTGATTGATCGATTATCACAAAGACAAAATGCTCCTTGGCAATTGCAATCGTGATCACTATCTTCTGAGTTTTGAGCAACATTGAGGAATTCATCATCCTCAGATTCACTTTCAGAAGAATAATCAGACTCAGATTCTGATTCTTCTTCTTCCAAGATAGAAAGAAACTTTCCTTTAGTTTCTTCATCTACATTAAGAAGATTTATCTTCTTTTTCTTTTTCTTGTTTCTAGAACAATCAGGAGACTTGTGTCCTGTCTTTCCACAAGTCCAACATTTTTCTTCTTGAGAATTGCTGGAAGAAGTTCTCTTACTTCTTTTCTTTTTGGAATAAATCTTCTTCTTAGAAGATCTTCTTTTTGGTGACGATTCTCCAGATCGTTCCTTTTTAGAGATTTTCTTAGCTGAAGGTGGTTTCAGGCTAGGAAATCCGAAATCTTGACAAAAGCTTCCAAGCTCATTACTTGAAAATTTCTGATCTTTCTTAAGCTGTTCCTTTAGCTTCAGATCAGTACATAGCTCCATGGCTACGAAATGAATCAAACTAGTAAGGTCACCATACGTCATTTCTGAATATGGTATCTTACCTTCACAACGATCTCTGATCTTGGATCGAACCTTTTCTGCAAAATGAGGAGGTAATCCGCTAAGGAATCTCTCCTTCCAATAATCATTGTTGCAGTCATCTCTTAGCATGACTTTAGTAATAAACATATCTTTATACCACCTGAAATCAGTTAATTTCTTGCAGTATAGATTGTTTAATATTTCCAAGCTCCTGTCTTGAAATAATCGTGGTTCACCCACAAAATGTTTAGCAATGCTGTAGATGAGGGTTGCAGCTGCATCTTCAACTACCTCTATTGTTGAAGTGGTTGTTTCACCTTCTGTTTTAACAACATTCTTGCTTGCAACAGCATTAAAGATTTCATTTCGGTTATTTTCTGTGAGATAGTTGTCCCACCAATTTCTCAAAGTACCTGTAAAGCCTGCAACAATTTTGTTAGCCGCTTGCTTATCGGTAGCACCTTTCCATTTGTATGCTGTGATGTTCATACCAATTTCCTGGAGTTTGTTATAGTTTGGCCATCAGCCATTCCATCTATATTCCATTCTGTTATACCTGTACCATCTGCCACGCCTTGGGGATGCATGAAGTTTTCCTCAAACTGAACGTCAGGGAAAGAAGGTCTGGGATAAAAGTTTTTGGAATGTGGAAGTCTATCCTTAATAGCTCCCACCTTATCTCCTTGAGAAATTTTAATTCTCTTGAGTTGATCATTAATCCTTTCTAAGATTTCAGGAGTATTACTAAACTCACTATTAGGTTTAGGGAATTTCTCAGGGGAAAACTCAGTGATTTTAAAAATGGGTTTGGTCTCTAGGTTGAAACCTGATTTGGAAGAACTGGGTTTGTTACCAATCGAGCTGGTACCACTGTAATTATACTTTGAATCTTCAATCTGTTTAGAAACAACATGAAGAACCTGATTAGTATAATTATTTTGTTCGAAGACTTTGTTAATCTCCTCAACAGTAACAATAGCAGATTCTTTATTAACTGAAGGCTTCTTAAAAGGAGCAGCTTTTAAAACATCCTTTCTATAAGGAATGTTTATTCCTTCTAGAGGAGGAGTAACACTTTCGACAACCTTGTCTTTGGTATGCCATCTGTTTACCAACACTTGTAGTGAAGAACTGGCATCTCCCATTTGGCTTGTACATTCAAACCACTTGAAGAATTCAATTTCTGTTTTGAATCTCTTCATATCTTTGAACCATTTGTCTTTGAACAAGACTCTCTGTTCTCTAGTGTATGTATCCACATACCATGCTCTCTTTAAAGCATGCTTGGGGCTTACCCACCATTTATGAATTTTCTTTTCATTGACAGTAAATCCATCAGTAGATTTAATAACTCCAATAGAGTCTTTCTTCTTGTGAGAAGGAGCTTTCATTTCGCTAGGAGTAGGACTACCTGCAAAAGAGGATTCATAATAAACCTTGGGGATGGTCTGGGTAAAGTCAACCGCTCTAAATTTACCAAATTGTTCTGAAACTTCTGTAGTTATACCATTCCGATCCATTTTCAAGGTCAAAATAGCCCCTAAGCGTGCATACCCCTATTTCGACGATTTTTCGTGTGTTATACCATTTTTTGATGATCCAGATCCCGACGTCAAAATTGCCAAAATTATTTGTGGACGTCCGTGAAGACCTTGTCTATGCATCCGGTTGTCCCTCAAGGCCATTCCGATCCATTTTCAAGGTCAAAATAGCCCCTAAGCGCGCATACCCCTATTTCGACGATTTTTCGTGTGTTATACCATTTTTTGGTGATCCAGATCCCGACGTCAAAATTGCCAAAATTATTTGTGGACGTCTGTGAAGACCTTGGCTATGCATCCGGTTTCCCTCAGCACCATTTCCGATCCATTTTCAAGCCTCAAAATACCCCGAAGCGCGCAACCCCTATTTCGACGATTTTCCGTATGCTTATAGTATACCATTTTTTGGTTGATCCGATCCGATTGCAAAACTGCCAAAATTATTTGTGGAGTCCGTTGAAGACCTTGGCTAGGCATACGATTGTCACCTCACGGCCATTCCGATCCATTTTCAAGTCAAAATAGTCCCCGAACGCGCTCATTAATCCTGATTTCCTGATTGTGCGATGTATGACCATTTTTTTTGGTGACCCAGATCCCGACGTCAAAACTGCAAAAACTTTAATTGGTGGAGTCCGTGAAGACCCTTGTATGCATCCCGGTTGGCCCTCACGGCCATTTCCGGATCACTTTCAAGGTCAAAATAGTCCCGAAGCGCGCATAACCCCTATTTCGCGAATTTATTCGTGTGCTTTAGTTATACCATTTTTGTGTGATCCTGATCCGACTCAAAACTGCCAAAATTATTTGTGGACGTCCTTGAAGACCTTGGCTATGCACCCGGTTGTCCCTCACAGCCATTCCGATCCATTTTCAAGGTCAAAATAGCCCCGAAGCGCGCATACCCATATTTAAACGATTTTTTGTGTGCTATAATATACCATTTTTGGGTGATCCGCATCCCGACGTCAAAACTGCCAAATTTATTTGTGGACGTCCGTGAAGACCTTGGCTATGCATCCGGTTGTCCCTCACGGACATTCCTATCCATTTTCAAGGTCAAAATAGCCCCGAAGCGCGCATACCCCTATTTCGACGATTTTTTGTGTGCTATAGTATACCATTTTTTGGGTGATCCGGAATCCGACGTCAAAACTGCCAAAATTATTTGCGGACGTCCGTGAAGACCTTGGCTATGCATCCGGTTGGCCCTCACGGCCATTCGATCCATTTTCAAGGTCAAAATAGCCCCTAAGCGCGCATACCCCTATTTCGACAATTTTTCGTGTGCTATAGTATACCATTTTTTGGGTGATCCGGATCCCGACGTCAAAACAGTCAAAATTGTTTGTGGACGTCCGTGAAGACCTTGGCTATCCATCCGGTTGTCCCTCACGGCCATTCCGATCCATTTTCAAGGTCAAAATAGCCCCAAATCGCGCATACCCCTATTTCGACAATTTTTCGTGTGCTATAGTATACCATTTTTTTGGTGATCCGGATCCCCACGTCAAAACTGCCAAATTTATTTGTGGACGTCTGTGAAGACTTTGGCTATGCATCCGGTTGGCCCTCACAGCCATTCCGATCCATTTTCAAGGTCAAAATAGCCCCAAAGCGTGCATACCCCTATTTCGACAATTTTTCGTGTTCTATAGTATACCATTTTTTGGGTGATCCGGATCCCCACATCAAAACTGCCGAAATAATTTGTGGACGTCCGTGAAGACCTTGTCAATGCATCCGGTTGGCCCTCACGGCCATTCCGATCCATTTTCAAGATCAAAATAGCCCCGAAGCGCGCATACCCCTATTTCGACGATTTTTTGTGTGCTATAGTATACCATTTTTTGGGTGATCCGGATCCCGACGTCAAAACTACCAAAATTATTTGTGGACATCCGTGAAGACCTTGGCTATGTATACGATTGGCCCTCACGGCCATTCCGATCCATTTTCAAGGTCAAAATAGTCCCGAAGCACGCATACCCCTATTTCGATGATTTTTTGTGTGCTATAGTATACCATTTTTTTGGTGATCCAGATCCCGACGTCAAAACTGCAAAACTTATTTGTGGACGTCCGTGAAGACCTTTTCTATGCATCCGGTTGGCCCTCACGGCCATTCCGATCCACTTTCAAGGTCAAAATAGTCCCGAAGCGTGCATACCCCTATTTCGACGATTTTTCGTGTGCTTTAGTATACCATTTTTTGGGTGATCCGGATCCCGAAGTCAAAACTGCCAAAATTATTTGTGGACGTCCGTGAAGACCTTGGCTATTCATCCGGTTGTCCCTCACAGCCATTCCGATCCATTTTCAAGGTCAAAATAGCCCCGAAGCGCGCATACCCCTATTTCGATGATTTGTCGTGTGCTATAGTATACCATTTTTTGTGTGATCCGAATCCCGACGTCAAAACTGCCAAAATTATTTGTCGACGTCTGTGAAGACCTTGGCTATGCATCAGGTTGTCCCTCACGGCCATTCCGATCTATTTTCAAGGTCAAAATAGCCCCGAAGCGCGCATACCCCTATTTCGACGATTTTTTGTGTGCTATAGTATACTATTTTTGGATGATCCGGATCCCGACGTAAAAACTGCCAAAATTATTTGTGGACGTCCGTGAAGACCTTGGCTATGTATCCGGTTGGCCCTCACGGCGATTCCAATCCATTTTCTAGATCAAAATAGCCCCAAAGCGCGCATACCCCTATTTCGACGATTTTTCGTGTGCTATAGTATACCTTTTTGTGGGTGATCCGGATCCCGACGTCAAAACTGCCAAAATTATTTGTGGACGTCCGTGAAGACCTTGGATATGCATCCGGTTGGCCCTCACGGCCATTCCAATCCATTTTCAAGGTCAAAATAGCCCCGAAGTGCGCATACCCCTATTTCGACGATTTTTCGTGTGCTATAGTATACCTTTTTGTGGGTGATCCGGATCCCGACGTCAAAACTGCCAAAATTATTTGTGGACGTCCGTGAAGTCCTTGTCTATGCATCCGGTTGTCCCTCACGGCCATTCCGATCCATTTTCAAGGTCAAAATAGCCGCGAAGCGCGCATACCCCTATTTCGATGATTTTTCGTGTGCTATAGTATACCATTTTTTGGGTGATCCGGATTCCGACGTCAAAACTGCCAAAATTATTTGTGGACGTCCGTGAAGACCTTGGCTATGCATACGGTTGGCCCTCACGGCCATTCCAATCCATTTTCAAGGTTAAAATAGCCCCGAAGCGCGCATACCCCTATTTCGACGATTTTTCATGTGCTATAGTATACCATTTTTTTGGTGATCCGGATCCCGATGTCAAAACTACCAAAATTATTTGTGGACGTTCGTGAAGACCTTGTCTATGCATCCGGTTGGCCCTCACGGCCATTCCGATCCACTTTCAAGGTCAAAATAGTCCCGAAGCGCGCATACCCCTATTTCGACGATTTTTCGCGTGCTTTAGTATACCATTTTTTTGGTGATCCGGATCCCGATGTCAAAACTGCCAAAATTATTTGTGGACGTCCGTGAAGACCTTGGCTATGCATCCGGTTGTCCCTCACAGCTATTCCAATCCATTTACAAGGTCAAAATAGCACCGAAGCGCCCATACCCCTATTTCGACGATTTTTCGTGTGCTATAGTATACCATTTTTCAGGTGATCCGCATCCCGACGTCAAAACTGCCAAAATTATCTGTGGACGTCCGTGAAGACCTTGTAAATACATCCGGTTGTCCCTCACGGCCATTCCGATCCATTTTCAAGGTCAAAATAGCCCCGAAGCGCGCATACCCCTATTTCGATGATTTTTCGTGTGCTATAGTATACCATTTTTTGGCTGATCCGGATCCCGACGTCAAAACTGCCAAAATTATTTGTGGACGTCCGTGAAGACCTTGGCTATGCATACGATTGGCCCTCACGGCCATTTCGATCCATTTTCAAGGTCAAAATAGCCCTGAAGCGCGCATACCCCTATTTCGATGATTTTTCGTGTGCTATAGTATACCATTTTTTTGGTGATCCAGATACGGACGTCAAAACTGCAAAACGTATTTGTGGACGTCCGTGAAGACCTTGTCTATGCATCCGGTTGGCCCTCACAGCCATTCCGATCCACTTTCAAGGTCAAAATAGTCCCGAAGCGCGCATACCCCTATTTCGACGATTTTTCCTGTGCTTTAGTATACCATTTTTTGGGTGATCCGGATCCCGACGTCAAAACTGCCAAAATTATTTGTGGACGTCCGTGAACACCTTGGCTATGCATCCGGTTGTCCCTCACAGCCATTCCGATCCATTTTCAAGGTCAAAATAGCCCCGAAGCGCGCATACCCCTATTTCGACGATTTGTCGTGTGCTATAGTATACCATTTTTTGTGTGATCCGAATCCCGACGTCAAAACTGCCAAAATTATTTGTCGACGTCCGTGAAGACCTTGGCTATGCATCAGGTTGTCCCTCACGGCCATTCCAATCCATTTTCAAGGTCAAAATAGCCCCGAAGCGCGCATACCCCTATTTCGACTATTTTTCGTGTGCTATAGTATACTATTTTTTGGGTGATCCGGATCCCGACGTCAAAATTGCCTAAATTATTTGTGGACGTCCGTGAAGACCTTGGCTATGCATCCGGTTGGCCCTCACGGACATTTCAATCCATTTTCAAGATCAAAATAGCCCCAAAGCGCGCATACCCCTATTTCGACGATTTTTCGTGTGCTATAGTATACCATTTTTTGAGTGATCCGGATCCCGACGTCAAAACTGCCAAAATTATTTGTGGACGTCCGTGAAGACCTTGGCTATGCATCCATTTGGCCGTCACGGCCATTCCGATCCATTTTCAAGGTCAAAATAGCCCCGAAGCGCGCATACCCCTATTTCGACAATTTTTCGTGTGCTATAGTATACCATTTTTTGGGTGATCCGGATCCCGACGTTAAAACTGCCAAAATTATTTGTGGACGTCCATGAAGACCTTGGCTATGCATACGGTTGGCCCTCACGGCCATTCCGATCCATTTTGAAGGTCAAAATAGCCCCGAAGCGCGCATACCCCTATTTTGACGATTTTTCGTGTGCTATAATATAACATTTTTTGGGTGATTCGCATCCCGACGTCAAAACTGCCAAAATTATTTGTGGACATCCGTGAAGACCTTGGCTATGCATCCGGTTGTCCCTCACGGCCATTCCTATCCATTTTCAAGGTCAAAATAGCCCCGAAGCGCGCATACCCCTATTTCGACGATTTTTCGTGTGCTATAGTATACCATTTTTTGGGTGATCCGGAATCCGACGTCAAAACTGCCAAAATTATTTGCGGACGTCCATGAAGACCTTGGCTATGCATCCGGTTGGCCCTCACGGCCATTTCGATCCATTTTCAAGGTCAAAATAGCCCCTTAGCGCGCATACCCCTATTTTGACGATTTTTCGTGTGCTATAGTATACCATTTTTTGGGTGATCCGGATCCCGACGTCAAAACAGCCAAAATTATTTGTGGACGTCCGTGAAGACCTTTTCAATGAATTCGGTTGGCCTCACGGCCATTCCGATCCATTTTCAAGGTTAAAATAGCCCCGAAGCGCGCATACCCCTATTTCGATAATTTTTCGTGTGCTATAGTATACCATTTTTTGGGTGATCCGGATCCCCACGTCAAAACTGCTAAAATTATTTGTGGACGTCCGTGAAGACCTTGGCTATGCATACGGTTGGCCCTCACGGCCATTCCAATCCATTTTCAAGGTCAAAATAGCCTCGAAGCGCGCATACCCCTATTTCAACGATTTTTCGTGTGCTATAGTATACCATTTTTTGGGTGATCCGGATCCCGACGTCAAAACTGCCAAAAATATTTGTGGACGTCCGTGAAGAACTTGGCTATGCATCTGGTTGGCCCTCACGGCTATTCCGATCCATTTTCAAGGTCAAAATAGCCCCGAAGTGCGCATACCCCTATTTCGACGATTTCTTGTGTGCTATAGTATACTTTTTTTGGGTGATCCGGATCCCGACGTCAAAACTGCCAAAATTATTTGTGGACGTCCATGAAGACCTTGGCTATGCATCTGGTTGGCCCTCACGGCCATTCCGATCCATTTTTTAGGTCAAAATAGCCCCTAAGCGCGCATACCCCTATTTCGACGATTTTTCGTGTGTTATACCATTTTTTGGTGATCCAGATCCCGACGTCAAAACTGCTAAAATTATTTGTGGACGTCTGTGAAGACCTTGTCTATGCATTTGGTTGGCCCTCACGGCCATTCCGATCCATTTTCAAGTTCAAAATAGCCCCGAAGAGCGCATACCCCTATTTCGATGACTTTTCGTGTGCTATAAAAAACCATTTTTTGGGTGATCGGGATCCCGACGTCAAAACTGCCAAAAGTTTTTGTGGACGTCCGTGAAGACCTTGGCTATGCATCCAGTTGGACCCCACGGCCATTCCGATTCATTTTGAAGGTCAAAATAGCCCCGAAGCACGCATAACCTTATTTCGACGATTTTTCGTGTGCTATAGTAAACCATTTTTTGGGTGATCGAGATCCCGACGTCAAAACTGCCAAAATTATTTGTGGACGTCCTTGAAAAACTTGTATATGCATCCGGTTGGCCCCCACGGCCATTCTGATCCATTTTCAAGGTCAAAATAGCCCCGAAGCGCGCATACCCCTATTTCGACAATTTTTCGTGTGCTATTGTAAACCATTTTTTGGGTGATCGGGATCCCGACGTCAAAACTGCCAAAATTATTTGTGGACGTCCGTGAAGACCTTGTCTATGCATCCAGTTGGCCCTCACAGCCATTCTGATCCATTTTCAAGGTCAAAATAGCCCCGAAGCGCGCAAACCCCTATTTCGACAATTTTTCGTGAGCTATAGTATACCATTTTTGGGTGATCCGGATCCCGATGTCAAAACTGCTAAAATTATTTGTGGACGTCCGTGAAGACCTTGGCTATGCATCCGGCTGGCCCTCACAGCCATGCTCATCCATTTTCAAGGTCAAAATAGCCCCGAAGCACGCATACCCCTATTTCTGCGTGTGCTATAGTATTCCATTTTTTGGGTGATCCGGATCCCATTGTCAAAACTGCCAAAATTATTTGTGGACGTCCGTGAAGAACTTGGCTATGCATCTGGTTGGCCCTCACGGCTATTCCGATCCATTTTCAAGGTCAAAATAGCCCCGAAGCGCGCATACCCCTATTTCGACGATTTCTTGTGTGCTATAGTATACCATTTTTTGGGTTATCCGGATCCCGACGTCAAAACTGCCAAAATTATTTGTGGACGTCCATGAAGACCTTGGATATGCATCTGGTTAGCCCTCACGGCCATTCCGATCCATTTTCTAGGTCAAAATAGCCCCTAAGCGCGCTTACCCCTATTTCGATGATTTTTCGTGTGCTATAGTAAACCATTTTTTGGGTGATCGGGATCCCGACGTCAAAACTGCCATAATTATTTGTGTATGTCCGTGAAGACCATGTCTATGCATCCGGTTGGCCCTCACGGCCATTTCGATCCATTTTCAAGGTCAAATAGCCCCGAAGCGCGCATACCCCTATTT
>JABWTJ010001078.1:0-139213 GCA_016801875.1 Solanum sitiens
CAGTACATTTTTCGTACTGACGTCCCGTATTGGGGATGCTGCATTTCATGCTGCAGGCTCAGGTACTCCAGCTAGTAGACCTCCTCAGTAGAAGCACTCAAAATTCTGCTACTTTTGGTGAGCTCCAAGTTGATTCGGAGCTGTATTAAGTCCTTGGTAAATTCGTTTGGTATTGTATTGTAGTTAAGGGTAAGGCGGGGTCTGTCCCAACCTACTCTAGTCTTCTATCTTTTAGAGGCTTTGTAGACGTATGTACATGGTTCAGTTGTGTCTTAAGGAGTTGTGGCCTAAACGGCCAAGTCTTGTATATAACTTTTGGATCTACTTACGTTGGTTTATATCGCTGCATCCAAAGTTAACTTGTCTCAATTGTTATAGTATATGCTCAGTAAGAACAGGTTGCAGGTTGGTTCTCTCGGGCCTTTAGGGCATCGGGTGCCTATCCGTCTTAATGGGTTTTGAGGCGTGACAGTTAGTATGCTTTGCTTTGCTATGATTCACTCGTATACATGTTTTATAATGATTTTTATTAAATGTCCTTTTCTAAGTATATTTGATTGGTAATTGTATATGTGGTTCCATATTTAGTACATGTGGGGTACTAAGCACATTTCTTTCCCTTTTCCCAAACATTTTAGGTTCGGGTCGTTGATCTTGCTCCGAATTGCTGAAAAGGAAGACTTTGATCTCTAACCATCCAAGTGGTAGGTCCTCATTCTCCCGAGGGCATTGCCGACATCTTATTCTTATGTTACTTAGTTACTATAATTCTGTATTGACTCTATTACTCATTTGAGATGATGTTTTATATAGCCTATATGTGGCTTCTTGTATTGATGTAGGGCTATGCCCAAGATTTATTGTCTTTGATAGATGGTTTATGAGATGAGACGGCTTTGTATGACTATTATTCTTTACTATATAAATGGGTGAAATAAAAGTAGAAGACTATGTAATCTTCCTATACGAACAAGTCTATGTATACTTGATATAAATATGACTATGTGTATGTAGAGGTATATGTAAACCTCCGAGTAGTTATAGATAAAAAGTTTTAAATTCCTTCACATTTTAATTGATGAATGCTATGACGAGGCTAAGAGGCTTGTCTTAGTCTTCAAAGAGGACGACGACGCCGGTTATGTCGGGGGGTAAACCCGGATGTGACAAACTTGGTATCAGAGCATGAGGTTGAATATCCTTGATGATAACGTCTCTCTCAACCACGTTATATAGGTTTGTATTCATAATTGTGAAGCGCGCCACACTTATGAATAGGAACTTATTTGATGCTTAGGAATCACTCTCATTGTTGGAAATCCATATCGTGCCTCTAGAATGTACGTCGTATATGTATTTGCCTAAACCTTGTGTTTTGGTTATAGGAGATGAATACTAGAAGGAATGCAGCCAGAAGACTTGAGGAGGAGATTGCTGCTGCGGGAATCGCTCCCCGTGGTGATCCAGTTCCTCCTCTTGAAGAGATTGTTGTTTATGATTAGGTTCCCGATGATCCTCCACCTATGGCAGAGGCTCAGATGAGGGCTATTCTTGCTCAAATGGCTCAAGCCATGACTACTAAAGCTCAAGCCGCAACGGTGCAAGCCCAAGCCATGACTTCCCATACTAATAGGGATTTGGTACCTAGAGTTCATGAGCAAACTATGGCTTCCCGACTTAGGGACTTCACCCGAATGAATCCTCCTATCTTCTACTGGTCTAAGGTTGATGAAGACCCTCAAGAATTCATTGATGAGGTTTATAAGATTTTGTGTGCTATGGGGTTGTCTTCTAGTGAGAATGCCGAGTTGGCCTCATACCAACTCAAGGATGTGGATTAAACATGGCATGTGCAATGGAAAGATAATAGGCCACTTCAAAGTGGGCCAGTGACTTGGGAGTTGTTCAAAAGGGCTTTCCTTGATCGGTTCTTCCCTAGAGAGATGAGAGAAACTAAGGTGGTGGAGTTCATCAATCTCCGCCAAGGAGAAATGAGTGTTCATGAATACTTTTTTAAGTTCATTCAATTGGCTAAGTATGCTCCTTCCTTGGTCTCCGATCCTAGAGACGAGATGAGTCGATTCGTGACAGGTGTGTTGGATGATTTGCAAGAAAGAATGTCAATCAGCTGCTTCATGATAACATGAATATTGGTCGTCTCATGGTGCATGCAAAAATGGTTGAGGAGGCTAGAGCAAAAAGGAAGGATAAGGATAAGGATTCAAGAAGGGCAAGGTCTTTCGATATTGGAACTACTAAAGATAGGTTTGGAATTCAAGACAAGCCGAGATTCAAGAAGAGGTTCTCAAATCAAGTTCCATCCAAATTTCCCAAGACTAGGGATTCTAAAGCCCCTAGGCCAAGAGTTGAAAAAGGAAAGGGTGGAAACTCGCTGAATGAGAAGCCTACGTGTTCTAAGTGTGGTAAAGGTCACTCTGGAGAATGTTTGATAGGAACGGGGATTTGCTTTGGTTGTGGAAAAAGTGGTCATAGAGTGCGAGATTGTCCTAATGCTAAGGGACGAGAGAAGGGTGGTCAGCGAAGTGGTTCTAATGATGTTCCCAAAAAGAACCGTTTCTATGCTTTTCGATCGAGAGATGACCAAGAGGCCTCTCTCGATGTGGTGACCGGTATGTTACAAATATTTGCTATTGATGTGTATGCTTTACTTGATCCGGGTGCTACTTTGTCTTTCGTTACTCCCTTAGTAGCTAAAAAGTTTGGTACTTTACCCGATGTTTTGCATGACCCTATTTTGGTGTCTACTCCGATGGGTGAGTCGGTTATAGCAAAAGGAGTCTATCGCAATTGTCCTATTTGTATGCCCCATAGAGTTTCTCATATAGATCTAGTTGAACTAGACATGTTTGATTTTGACGTTATTCTAGGTATGGATTGGTTACATGCTAGCTTCGCTTCTATTGATTGTAGAACTAGAGTTGTGAGGTTTAGTTTCCAAAATGAACCCATTTTTGAGTTGAAGGGTGGAAATTCTTTTCCTAGAGGTCGTTTCATATCATGTCTAAAAGCGTGTATTGACTACCGCCAACTCAACAAGGTTACTATCAAGAACAAGTATCCTCTTCCTCGGATTGACGATTTATTTGATCAACTCCAAGGAGCGAGTTACTTCTCCAAAATTGACTTGAGGTCAGGGTATCACCAGCTTAGGGTGAGAAATGAAGATATTCCAAAGACAGCCTTTCGGACTAGGTATGGGCATTATGAGTTCGTGGTTATGTCCTTTGGTCTCACAAATGCTTTGGCGGCATTTATGGACCTAATGAATAGGGTGTTTCGACGTTACCTTGATTCATTCATTATTGTATTCACGATGATATCTTGGTGTATTCGAAGAATGAGGTTGATCACATGATTCATCTAAGGGTAGTATTGCAAACCCTTAAAGAGCATAAATTGTTCGCCAAGTATAGCAAGTGTGAGTTTTGGCTGAGGTCGGTAGCGTTTCTTGGGCACATCATCTCTAGTCAGGGAGTTGAGGTTGACCCAAGGAAAACTGGTGCGGTAAGAAACTGGCCTAGACCCTTGACCCCAACTAACATTAGGAGTTTCTTGGGTTTAGCAGGCTATTATCGAAGGTTTGTAGAAGGTTTTTCATCCATTGCATCTCCATTGACTTCATTAACTCAAAAGGGTAAAAAGTTTGAGTGGTCGGAGGCCTGCGAGAAGAGTTTCCAATTATTGAAAGATAGGCTTACTTCCGCTCCGGTGTTAACTTTACCGGAAGGTTCTAAGGGGTTCGTTGTGTATTGTGATGCATCCCACACAGGTTTGGGGGGTGTGCTTATGCAAAATGGGAAGGTGATTGCCTATGCTTCACGGCAACTTAAGGTGCATGAGAAAAATTACCCTACCCATGACCTTGAGTTAGCGGCTGTGGTGTTTGCTTTGAAAATATGGAGACATTACTTGTATGGTGTTCATGTAGATGTTTTCACCGATCATAAGAGTCTTCAATATGTGTTTACTCAAAAAGAGTTAAATCTCCGACAACAAAGGTGGTTAGAATTGTTGAAAGATTATGATATGAGTGTCCTATAGCATCCCGGCAAAGCCAATATGGTGGCGGATCCTCTAAGCCGTATGACTATGGGTAGTGTGTCTCATATAGAAAGAGACAAGAAAGATCTGGTGAAGGATGTTCATGATTTTGCTAGATTAGGGGTGCAGTTGGAGAGTTCTCTAAATGGAGGTGCCACGGTTCATCATAGCTCTGAATCATCATTGGTGGTTGAGGTAAAGTCCAAGCAACACCTTGATCAACTATTGATGGAGTTGAAGGAATTTGTTCTTGGCAAGATGAATGAGTCTTTCTCCTGAGGAGGAGATGGTGTGTTGAGGTACCAAGGGAGGTTATGTGTTCCTGATGTTGATGGATTGAGGTATCGGATCCTTGAAGAAGCCCATGGATCCCACTATTCCATCCATCTGGGTTCTACTAAGATGTATCATGACCTTCGAGAAATATATTGGTGGGAAGGTTTGAAGAAGGACATAGCGGAATTTGTTGCTAAGTGTCCAAATTGCCAACAAGTGAAGGCGGAACATCAAAAGCCGGGTGGCTTACTAAAAGAGATCCAAATTCCTACTTGGAAGTGGGAAGACATTAATATGGACTTTGTGGTAGGGTTACCTCGGACTCAAAAGTCATATGATTCTATATGGGTGATTGTTGATAGATTGACTAAGTCCTCTTATTTTATTCCCGTCAAATCCACGTATTCGGCGGAGGATTATACGAAGATCTTCATAGATGAGATTGTGTGTCACCATGGTATTCCGTTATCCATCATTTCGGATCGGGGTGCCAAATTCACATCTAGGTTTTGGAAGTCTTTTCAAAAAGGTTTGGGTACTAAAGTGAAATTGAGTACCGCCTTTCATCCTCAAACGGATGGTCAAGCGGAATGCACAATTCAAACTCTTGAAGATATGCTTAGAGCCTGCATTATTGATTTTAAAGGTAGTTGGTATAAGCACTTGCCGTTGGTAGAGTTTGCTTATAATAATAGTTTTCATTCGTCCATCTCATTGCTCCCTACGAAGCCTTGTGTGGTAGGAGGTGTAGGTCTATAGGATGGTTTGAAGTTGGTGAATCATCGATCTTTGGTCCCGACTTGATTTATAGGACATTGGAGAATGTGCATATCATAAGAAATAGGTTACAAACAGCCTATAGTCGACAAAAGTCCTATGCCGATAATAGGAGAAGAGATTTGGAGTTTGAAGAGGGTGACAAGGTGTATTTAAAAATCTCACCTATGAAAGGGGTGGTAAGATTTGGCAAGAAAGGGAAATTGAGCCCTCGTTACGTGGCTCCTTATGAGATTTTTGAAAGGGTTGTTAAAGTTGCCTATCGCTTGAAACTACCTAACGATTTAGCTTCGGTATATCCGATTCTCCATGTCTCGATGTTGAAGAAGTGTGTTGGGGATCCCGAGACTATTCTTCCTATAGAAGGTCTTGGAGTCAAGGATAACCTCTCTTATGAGGAGGTTCCTATCCGTATCCTTGATAGGCAAGTGAAAAGGTTGAGGAACAAGGAGGTGGTTTCCGTAAAAGTGTTATGGAAGAACAACCTAGTTGAGGGTGCAACATGGTAGGCCGAGGCCGACATGAAAACCCGCTATCCTCATCTTTTTGATGATTAAGGCTAGTTATTCTTTCTAATGATATAATTACGCTAGATATTGTGAACCTATGGTGTTTTGGTGAACTTCTTCAAAAATATTAGTTTTTGAGACTTCGCAATGAAGGCACTGTAAGGTGACCTTAAATAAATTTGAAATTTGTTTTGCTTTTTGCATATTTGTGTCAAGTCGTGTATTGTGATATAGTGAATCCTTGTAGATGTTATATTAAGCATATTTATAAGATGAACCTTGTGCTAATCGACTTGTAAATCAAATGATTGAGCTCATGTGTGTTGTGAGTAGAAAGTATCTCATGAGGAAACTTTGAGCTTATGTATGATAAATTGATGTTTTGAAGTGTTTTATTGAAATGATGTGATTTATGCAAATTTGATATTGGGAAATTGTTGAGCTGCTAGTCTTGAGTCTTTTCCCTCATTTAAAGAGTGTTTAGTGTCATTCGGGACGAATGTTCCTAAGGGGGGATAATGTAACATTTTGAAATCCCAAAGTCATGTGGTAAGACTTAAACAGGCTCCTTAAAGTCTAAACCATTGTTCCTGGCCAAATTAGGCGTAGATGGAGTCGTTGAAGTGTTTTGGAACCAAAACGTCCATAACGTCCGGAAAGTTGGTTCATGAAAGGGCTAGAGTGTCCCTTGTAGTTTGGCCAAGTTAAAGAGTCGAAATGGAGAAAAGGTTGGTAACTATAGGTATACACCTAGTTCGGGATGGTTTCATGTTGGAAAAGTCAGGGTACGACTCCCCGAGGACCAACCAAGGGCCCTCGAGGAGGACCTTGAGACATTGTGCCACGACGTATCCCATGACGGGGCGTCATGGGCACGACGGGGCGTCAAGGCCACCGTCGTGCCAGCCTTAGTTTATGGGAAGAGAACCCTCACCTGCACAGTCTCTGACCAACGCGACGGACGTGCAGGATGGAGGAGGGCCTGTCCGTCACGCCCACGACGGCCTATCGGCGGGGAGTCATCGTGGAGGGCCTGTAGTGTTTTCAGGGATTTAAGTTGTAACAGCCTGTATTTTTGTATGTGGTAGTTCTATTCATGTTATACTTGACATATACTTATAGTGTAGGTGAGGGATCATGTTTCTTACATGATTAGTGTTGGTTTAAACTAGCTTGGAAGGTGATGTAATGCCTTGCACGTTTTAGCATATGTATTGCAAGTTAACTCCGATGGAAATATTTAAGTAATTATAGTAAGGTGGTAATTGAGCTAGCAGATGCATCACCTATTTGAGCTATATTATAGTTAAAGGGCCCAAGTTTGATTGACCAGATTTAGGCTTATATTTAAGGGCTCATTTGAAGCCCAAACCTATTAAAGAAAATGTGAATGAAAGAAGGCCCAACAGCCAAATCTGCCAATTGGCCATTATGGATAAAGCCCAAGTGAAACTAAGTAAGTACATGACCTCCTAAGATTTGTTTTACCATTTTATTGGGCCAAGTGTGTACCACCTACTTGCACTAATCTGTCCCAAGCTGATTAAAAGAACAAAGGAAAAATGGACAGCCAAGGTCCAATAATATTAAGTCCAAAAGGTCCCAAGTTAAAAGGACAAGCAGGTGGGGCACCTACTTGACATTATATGGACCAAAATTGGTCAAGAGTGTCGGCCATAACACCTCCTTTTTCAAAGGATAAGGATCAAGTCTTATTCTCCATTTTGAACTTGCAAAAATTTCAGATTTCCTAAGTTCTTTCTTGGTCTCTCTTGGCTTCAATTAGCAGCCCTAAAACACCTTAGGGATTCTTGAGTGCTGTCTCATTTTTCAAGTAAGAAGTTTGAAGGAGAGTTTGAATTCTTGAAGTACAAGTTTAGAGGATAAATTTCAGAATTAAGGTAAGACTTCAACCCATTTGTTTTTCTCTTTTATCATGTTTGGATTGGAGAATTTTGTATATATTTATCAAGAATTCATGGATGATGATAAATCTTTGAGTCAATATTCTCCTATTATGCTGAAAGATTTGAGATTGATAGTGGCTGCCTTATGAATATTGGTTGTTGAGGGCTGTTTGGGTATCTCTGGAAATGATGTTTGAAGTTGTATTAATGTGTAGAGGAAGGGTGTGGTGGTTCACCATTTATGTAAGGGTTGTATGGGCCTGATTTCCATCAAATATTTTTAGCTACTGTTTTGGAGAACCTTATTGTGATTAGCTGCTGATGTTAGCTTAGTCATGACTTATGTTGTAGATTAGCACCCAATAAGGAAGGCTGAATCGTGATAGTGGTATTAGTCATAAATATAGGGTATGTAAGGCTATTCGCTTCTAATCCTTTTGGCATGAAATCTGCCACCTGCAATTAATATCAATGAAGTGATTCTCATAAGTTCTATTTCTAGAAAAGGAAGCATGGTGGCAGCGTACTATCTCCAAATAGCTAAAAAATATTTCTTTCCCCATTCTAAGTATATGGAACTATTTCATTATATGTTCACTACTCTATACTTGTGTAATTCCCCTTGTGCTGTTATAGAAATGGTATTTGCAAAAGAAAGTTTGATGAATCCTTCTCCTAAGCCAATTGAAGTCAATTGTGCCATTAAGGTCTTAAAGTAAGGTGTTGATGTTTCATAGCTCCTTATGTCATTGTTACTGCCTCACAGTATTGTTTTCATGTATTCTCACTACTGTTCCATAATTTCATGTCTCCAAGATGATTATGACCACAAATCAACATCTCAAAGTGTTACGATTATCCAAAATAACATCTCAAAAGAGTTATGAACTGATTAACAAGAATCTCAAAGATTAAAGAATCTAAGTGAAGAAATCTATATAATTAAGGGTGGCAGCTCAGGGGCGAAAGGCTAGCATGGGCCGATCCCTATTGGTATAGAAGGGTGGTAGCTCAGGGGCGAAAGCCTAGCATGGGCCGATCCCAAGTTGTGTAATTATGAGGACCGCATCCCAGGGGTTAATACGCCTAGCATGGGTCATCCTCTTCTACCACTGATCAGCTGGTCACTTGTATCACATGCCCAACAAATATTATAACATACAAAGAAGGTAAAAAAAAAGAATGTATCTTACTTGATTCCACAAGAGTAAGCAAAGGTGGTCTTCTCTCCTAATCTATGCACTCATATGTTGCTACTTGATTTCATTTGTGCCTTGTATTACATATACTTTTTGCCTTACATATTCAGTACATTTTTCGTACTGACGTCCCGTATTGGGGACGCTGCATTTCATGCTGCAGGCTCAGGTACTCCAGCTAGTAGACCTCCTCAGTAGGAGCACTCGAAATTCTGCTACTTTTGGTGAGCTCTAAGTTGATTCGGAGCTTTATTAAGTCCTTGGTAAATTCATTTGGTATTGTATCGTAGTTAAGGGTAAGGCGGGGTCTGTCCCGACCTACTCTAGTCTTCTATCTTTTAGAGGCTTTGTAGACGTATGTACATGGTTCAGTTGTGTCTTAAGGAGTTGTGCCTAAATGGCCAAGTCTTGTATATAACTTTTGGATCTACTTACGTTGGTTTGTATCGCTGCATCCAAAGTTAACTTGTCTCAATTGTTATAGTATATGCTCAGTAAGAACAGGTTGTAGGTTGGTTCTCTCGGGCCTTTAGGGCATCGGGTGCCTGTCCGTCTTAATGGGTTTTGAGGCGTGACATAAGTTTTAGTTAATTATTTTATTAAGGGTCTTAGGGGTAATTAGGGGGTTAGCGGAAGATTAATTAAGTGACTTAAGACGCCACTATAAATACCCCAACCTTCATTAACCTAATGACATTTCTCCAAACAAAACTCTCTTCCTTCTCTCTACTTTCTCTCTCTATTGGAAGACTCCATTGGAGAATAGCTTGGGAAGATCATTGGGGGCTTGTTTTAGCACGAAATCACCATCAAAACGTCATCAAACCTTAAGGTATGGGATCTAATTCACCTTTGAGATTCTTTCCTCAAAGGGCTCCTTCAAAGATTTTCTAAAAGTTGAGTTTCATATGGGTTTCATCCAATTTCGAATTTGATTATATGAATTGAGTTGTTTAGGTATTATTTGAGTTGTAATGAATAGAGTATCATGTATTCCAACTTGATTATGATGAATTGATGTAGTTTGATCTAGATTGTGGGTGATGACCCCTAACCCTTAACCCTAGGTATGAGATTGATATGAATCTGAGTTGGATTGATGTAATTGATCTAATTATTGTTTAAATCATCTTTAATGATTGTTATCGCATTGATCATGAACCTATTATGGTGAATTGAAGTTCTTCATGCCTATTTCTTGAGTATTGAATATAGGATAAGAAGATAGACTTTGATATCATGTTACGAAGCTTTGATTTAGTATTGCTTTGTGGTATAGTGCTTTCTCTTAAATTAGTTTTTATGTTGACTATTGAATTACATTGATGTGATGACCCAAATTGGGTTAGTCTATGGGTTGATGGTAAGGCCCTTTTATTGGTGAACTATGGAGAAGTATTGGTAAGTCTTCATTATCCTAATCCTTACTTCAAAAGGTGATTAATTGTCATCAAGTGATAATGTGTGTTGAAGTATACCTTGCTTAAGGTGATAGGTTGGTATGATGATTGAATTGAAATGTTTAGGTTGGTTGTGAGGCTGCCTAAGAGTACATGATATAGGGAAGTTGTTATGTAAAGATGTGCCCTATTGTGATGAGATGTGTAAGGGCTAACTTTACCTATATGAATTGCTAATGAAAGGATTATTTCTCATACAATTCTTATTGAGCTATGATGATGAATATACAAGGGTTTGACCCTACTATCTAACTAGTTTGAGATGGTTAATAAAGTTAAAGACTTTGATGTTAAGGGAACTTAGCCTAGCACCGAGTGAACTTGACATTGAGAGGTGTTGACTTTCCATGGAGGAATATTCACCATTTGTCACTTATAGAGTGTTGATTTCCCTTAGAGGAATACTCACCTATGGACCCACGTGAAGTGTTGACTTTCCTTGTGGAATATTCACTCACGATTTCTCATGAGGTGAGGCCCCATTACCAAATGGTATATAGAGGGAATACCTTTCACTTAGTTCTTGAACTATGTTGCCACCATAGGATACTAGCTACTGGATCCACCTAGATAGCTACGTTTATGTTAGGTTCTACTTTGGCCGGTAGACCACCTTCCATCGATGTAAGGTTTCATGACACCGGATTCCACATTTGCTCATGTGGTCTATGTCGGTTAAGGCAAGGTTTCCCTAAACTAAAATGAATGAATAAGATATAGACTAATCGACGTAACTTGAAAGGGTTTGGCTATAGCTTAGGTAGGGGTATGGGACTCTACTTAAGCCTTGCACTAGTTTTGCCTTGATAGGAGCTTTGAGAGGTCAATATTATGTATGTAAAGTAGTGATATAATGTAAATGACTTCGTACATTGAATAACATGCTTATGAGTATAAGGTTGTTGCTTTTGGTTGAAGAAGAATGTTTTCATGAAATGGAAGAGTATGTTAGGTGAGGTTAATTGCGAATTGTAGTCTTGCTAGGTTACTTGATTAAGTAAGAGTCATGGGAATTTACTTGATTATTGCAATTGTAACTTTATTAAGGTTATAGTTAGTATGCTTTGCTTTGCTATGCTTCACTCGTATACATGTTTTATAATAATTTTTATTAAATGTCCTTTTCTAAGTATATTTGATTGGTAATTGTATATGTGGTTCCATACTTAGTACATGTGGAGTACTAACCGCATTTCTTTCCCTTTTCCCAAACATTTTAGGTTCAGGTCGTTGATCTTGCTCCGAATTGCTGGAAAGGAAGACTTGGATCTCTAACCATCCAAGTGGTAGGTCCTCATTCTCCCGAGGGCGTTGCCGACATCTTACTCTTATGTAACTTAGTTACTATAATTCTGTATTGACTCTATTACTCATTTGAGACGATGTTGTATATAGCCTATATGTGGCTTCTTGTATTGATGTAGGGCTATGCCCAAGATTTATTGTCTTTGATAGATGGTTTATGAGATGAGAAGGCTTTTTATGACTATTATTCTTTACTATATAAATGGGTGAAATAAAAGTAGAAGACTATGTAATCTTCCTATACGAACAAGTCTATGTATACTTTATATAAATATGACTATGTGTATGTAGAGGTCTATGTAAACCTCCGAGTAGTTATAGATAAAAAGTTTTAAATTCCATCACATTGTAATCGATGAATGCTATGACGAGGCTAAGAGGCTTGTCTTAGTCCTCAAAGAGGAGGACGACGCCGGTTACATCGGGGGGGGGGGGGGGGGGGTAAACCCGGATGTGAAAGGAACCACCTTGTTAAGGGAGCAAAATGGGAGGCCGAGGCCGATATGCGATCCCGTTACCCTTAATTGTTCAGTTCTTAAGGTTAGATATAGTCTTTCTAAGTTTGATTTTGTTAATGAGACTCTACATTTTAGTGCATTAGTCGTTTTTGGTGTTTTAAGTCCATAACTGTGTGTTTTATACTTGCACTATATGAGTTAATACGAGTTCATGCTTGCATTTATGTTGCTATTTTTGTTTAGCGTATACGTGATTTTTGTGTTGCATGAGTGTGATGTGCATTAAGTTAAAGTAAGATTGAGAAGAAAGTTCCTCAATCCCAAATATGAAGCTTCAAATAAGCTTAGAGTAATGTGCATTATGCATAGTAAGTTGTGAATTAGATATTCACAAAGATAAAGTTTCAAGTATGTTAGTGTGTTTTTCGAAAATACCCTATTTGATTTAATATGCTGTGTAGTGTCATTCGGGGACGAATGTTCCTAAGGGGGGATAATGTAACATTCCAGAAAAATATACATGTCTAGTAAAGAGCCTATTAGGTTTTAAGAATGCGTATTGGGGTACATAGGCATCCCAATGCCCAATATTGAGAAATATTGGGCATATTATAAAATATTGGCTTAAGGGTGTTAGCCAATTTCTATATATACACAAGTATGTATCATAAAATTCAAGCTTGTTTAAGAATTGTACCTGATATGAAGACCCTAAACTAAAAATACACATATTGATTCTCAACTTAATACGTCAAGTACTAGGAATCCAAGTGTCAAGCCTAGGTACCTGTAACGGCCTGTATTTTTGTATGTGGTAGTTCTATTCATGTTATACTTGACATATACTTATAGTGTAGGTGAGGGATCATGTTTCTTACATGATTAGTGTTGGTTTAAACTAGCTTGGAAGGTGATGTAATGCCTTGCACGTTTTAGCATATGTATTGCAAGTTAACTCCGATGGAAAGTATTTAAGTAATTATAGTAAGGTGGTAATTGAGCTAGCAGCTGCATCACCTACTTGATCTATATTATAGTTAAAGGGCCCAAGTTTGATTGACCAGATTTAGGCTTATATTTAGGGGCTCATTTGAAGCCCAAACCTATATTAAAGAAAATGTGAATGAAAGAAGGCCCAACAGCCAAATCTGCCAATTGGCCATTATGGATAAAGCCCAAGTGAAACTAAGTAAGTACATGACCTCCTAAGATTTGTTTTACCATGTTATTGGGCCAAGTGTGTACCACCTACTTGCACTAATCTGTCCCAAGCTGATTAAAAGAACAAAGGAAAAATGGACAGCCAAGGTCCAATAATATTAAGTCCAAAAGGGCCCAAGTTAAAAGGACAAGCAGGTGGGGCACCTACTTGACATTATATGGACCAAAATTGGTCAAGAGTGTCGGCCATAACACCTCCTTTTTCAAAGGATAAGGATCAAGTCTTATTCTCCATTTTGAACTTGCAAAATTTCAGATTTCCTAAGTTCTTTCTTGGTCTCTCTTGGCTTCAATTAGCAGCCCTAAAACACCTTAGGGATTCTTGAGTGCTGTCTCATTTTCAAGTAAGAAGTTTGAAGGAGAGTTTGAATTCTTGAAGTACAAGTTTAGAGGATAAATTTCCAGAATTAAGGTAAGACTTCAACCCATTTGTTTTTCTCTCTTTGATCATGTTTGGATTGGAGAATTTTGTATATATTTATCAAGAATTCATGGATGATGATAAATCTTTGAGTCAATATTCTCCTATTATGCTGAAAGATTTGAGATTGATAGTGGCTGCCTTATGAATATTGTTGTTGAGGGCAGTTTGAGTATCTTGGAAGATGATGTATGAAGTTGTATTAATGTGTGGAGGAAGGGTGTGGTGGTTCACCATTTATGTAAGGGTTGTATGGGCCTGATTTCCATCAAATATTTTTAGCTACTGTTTTGGAGAACCTTATTGTAATTAGCTGCTGATGTTAGCTTAATCATGGCTTATGTTGTAGATTAGCACCCAATAAGGAAGGCTGAATCGTGATAGTGGTATTGGTCATAAATATAAGGTATGTAAGGCTATTCGATTCTATATCCTTTTGGCATGAAATCTGCCACCTGCAATTCATATCAATGAAGTGATTCTCATAAGTTCTATTTCTAGAAAAGAAAGCATGGTGGCAGCGTACTATCTCCAAATAGCTAACAATATTTCTTTCCCCATTCTAAGTACATGGAACTACTTCATTATATGTTCACTACTCTATACTTGTGTAATTTCCCCTTGTGCTGTTATAGAAATGGTATTTGCAAAAGAAAGTTTGATGAATCCTTCTCCTAAGCCAATTGAAGTCAATTGTGCCATTAAGGTCTTAAAGTAAGGTGTTGATGTTTCATAGCTCCTTATGTCATTGTTACTGCCTCAAAGTATTGTTTTCATGTATTCCACTACTGTTCCGTAATTTCATGTCTCCAAGATGATTATGACCACCAAATCAACATCTCAAAGTGTTACGATTATCTAAGATAACATCTCAAAAGAGTTATGAACTGATTAACAATAATCTCAAAGATTAAAGAATCTAAGCGAAGAAATCTATTTAATTAAGGGTGGCAGCTTAGGGGCGAAAGCCTAGCATGGGCCGATCCCTATTGGTATAGAAGGGTGGCAGCTCAGGGGCGAAAGCCTAGCATGGGCCGATCCCAAGTTGTGTAATTATGAGGACCGCATCCCAGGGGTTAATACGCCTAGCATGGGTCATCCTCTTCTACCACTGATCAGCTGGTCACTTGTATCACAAGCCCAACAAAGATTATAACATACAAAGAAGGTAAAGAAAAGAATGTAGCTTACTTGATTCCACAAGAGTAAGCAAAGGTGGTCTTCTCTCCTAATCTATGCACTCATATGTTGCTACTTGATTTCATTTGTGCCTTGTATTACATATACTTTTTGCCTTACATATTCAGTACATTTTTCGTACTGACGTCCCGTATTGGGGACGCTGCATTTCATGCTGCAGGCTCAGGTACTCCAGCTAGTAGACCTCCTCAGTAGAAGCACTCGAAATTCTGCTACTTTTGGTGAGCTCCAAGTTGATTCGGAGCTTTATTAAGTCCTTGGTAAATTCGTTTGGTATTGTATCGTAGTTAAGGGTAAGGCGGGGTCTGTCCCGACCTACTCTAGTCTTCTATATTTTAGAGGCTTTGTAGACGTATGTACATGGTTCAGTTGTGTCTTAAGGAGTTGTGGTCTAAACGGCCAAGTCTTGTATATAACTTTTGGACCTACTTACGTTGGTTTATATCGCTGCATCCAAAGTTAACTTGTCTCAATTGTTATAGTATATGCTCAGTAAGAACAGGTTGCAGGTTAGTTCTCTCAGGCCTTTAGGGCATCGGGTGCCTGTCCGTCTTAATGGGTTTTGAGGCGTGATAGTACCATAGCAGATAACCATTTAAAATGATCATGTAGATTAAGAAGTGCACAAGGACATAGTGAGGATCTTTGGGACAATAAGTAAACATTACAAATGAACCTTCCAGAATAATTAGTTGGGAAAGTGCACGCAACACATGTGCAAGCACATGTACAAACACACGTGCAACCGGCCAAGGGACCACTCCAACTGATTCGGTTAGAGCGGTTGGGGACAAACACGCATCCGGGGCTAGCCACGTGGGGCCAATCTCCCTAATCGGTCTTAGACCTTAACTAAATGACCTAACTAACTAAATAACCTATGACCAACCAAAAATAACTAAAGGACCCGAAAACTTACGACGTAGTCGAGTGACACCAAACCGTGTAACTAACTAAGAGACAACCTAGTACCTAACCTAGGATGGTCCAAAGGGTTGGTTAAGGTTCTAACAACTTAGGGGTACTTTAGTAATTACCCTAGGTTATTTAATTAATTAAATTAGAAACTTAATTAATTAATTTAATTTGTCAAAACCGAAACCACTAAGCAATTACCATATTTCGGTTAAGTCAAGTGTTCTTCTAATTCTAGTCAAATTAGGAGGGGCATTTTGGTAATTAGCTAATTAAGTTATTTAAGTTAAGTTATATAGTCTAAGTTGAATTATTTAAAATTCAGTTCTTAAAGACTTAGACTCACGTTATTCATCATAAACGCTACAACTAAAAAACAAGTGAAGAACATAAGAGAACCCTAGACGATAGTGAGCATTCTTCAAGGTTTTCATGCAAAGTGCAAGGTGATCTTCGTAGATTTAATTCTACAGTAAGGTGTGTGTTTTCTATCCTGGAATTCTTTCTCCAAGAGGATTTTCAAATGTTTTGACTTCAAGAATATCGAAACTAGGGTTGTTCCCAATGAATCGCTTGTTCATCTCCCTAGTTCTCCCGATTTCCGATTCTTGTAGTTTGTATAATGTAAATCTCGATGCATGTTGTTTGTATGTGATGTTAAATGATTATTATGTGTATGTTTTAGTGATTAATATGTAGAATGAAAACCTACATGTTAGATCTGCATACTTAGGGTGTTATTTACATGAACGTTAAATGTTGTAATGCCTACTTGTGTTCGACAAGATGAAATTGTTATAAGTTGTTCATTGAATTCTTTCATAGGCTAATCAAAGGTTAAAATTTGGCTGGTTAACATGTTAGATTACTATAATGTATTTATAAAGTAATTGAATTGGCTAGTGATAATATTATGACAAGTATATAGTGAAGTTGTGATTTATGCCAACAAATTGGCTAACAAAACTATGTCCAATCATATTACTTCCAAATCATGTAAAGTCATACTAATTTCTACATCAATGAACTCATAACATAGGGTATGCCAATCAATGGGACAAGTACCACCATATCCTATCCATATAAACTTATGAACATAATAGTATTGTATAAGTTATTATAACTTTCATAAAGAATCGGACAAGACTATCAATTAACGTTGAACAAGTTAAGGTGAGTAACAAAATACATAAAAGCTTATGTTATGAAATTGACCTAATATAGAGTGTTAAAATAAGTGAGACCAGTCTCAAATACACTTAATCGATTATGTCAAAAATACTCACATAAGAGGGTGGTAGAATCCGTGAGACAAGTCTCACTCGCACCATGATGATAATGCAAGATTTAAGTTCATATTCATCAAGTAAAGAAAGGGATGACCAGTCATTCATAGAGTTATGTAAACCTCATAACTAGAAGCAAGTTTCCATAATGTTTGAGTCAACTCTAAAAGATAATAAAGCAAAATAGATCTGAGCTTACCACCGATAGACTAGAAATGAGCTTGTGCAAGCACATGTAAGCCTCATGAGACGAGATAACCACCCTGGTGGACTAGGGTCTCCGTATGTCTCCTAGTCTTCGAACTATGTTTGCCAGCATAGGTGTACTAGCTATGGATGCCTCCATCTAAGAATGCTAGGCAATAGATTTCACTTTGGCCAGTGATTCCACATCTTTTCGGTGTGGGGAAGACACCGGATTTCATGTTTAACTCACATGATCTATGTCTTTTAAAGATCAGGAAAGTAATCGGTTCACTATAGTCATGAACCCCTCTTTTCGGTGTGGGGAACACACTGACTTGGTTTCACTTTAGTCGGTGAACCCCCCTTTTCTGTGTGGGTTAGACATAGAACTTGGTTAACCTTAACCGGTGAACCACCCCTTTTCGGTGTGGGGGAGACACCGGATTTCATGTTAGATCGCATGATCTACTTCCGTTAATGCTAAAGAATTCTTTAAAGAAAGTAACAAAGAATGAAAGTAGCATGTTCAAAGTGAACAACAGAGCAAAGAAGTAGAAACGTAAGTTCATAGTGAACTAAGTAAAGCAAGAGCTTAAGAATGTCAATCATTAATGTTGATAAGAATGAAGTTTTAACAAGTTAGTGGTTTATGTCAATATTGGAGTATGAATATATACCTCAAAGATTATATATTAGGTAAACAACCAATTAATGTGCATAGCCAATAAAGATTTGCTTATAAATACATTCATACCCAATTTAAGAATGAAATATTTAACTTGTATGTAAGGTAGCCAAATAATTTCCTTAGTCTGGTTAATTACTTACTCGATTCTTTGTATGTATAGGACTACAATGAATCATTGCACTTGTAAGTAAAACATAGGATCAAAGGAGATCATTGAACTACATAACAGAAAGAAGAAAAGACTGAAAAATAAACTAAGTCTAGGAATAGTAGCTCTCGGCTCAAGGGAGCAAAATTATAAAGTTTTGTTTAAGTTGTTCTAAAATTATGTTCATGATTCCAAGGTCTTATGTTCATATAGAAAATGAACTGTGTGCCTTAATTGCATGAGAACATGTCATATTCATAGCGTGAATCATAAGTAACAATTATAAAAAGTAAAGTAACTTAACTTTCCAGAAACGACATGTTACTTTAGGAAGAGCTTTCCTTGATCATGCATAGTCCTTATGTGTTTATGTGCATACACCCATACTTAGTACAAGTGTGTACTAACCCAATATATTATTAATATTTTTATAGGCGCAGGTCCAAGTGAAGATTGAAGATTCGACGAAGCAGTTTGGATTAGCGATCTCCAGACTTTGGTAGGTCCGCTTGAGTTCGAGGATGCTACATTTATTATTCTACCTTAGTACATTCGACATAGCTAGTGGTGATAGTCCCGAGAGTTTCATTTCAAACATTTGTTCAAGCGTTTGTAATTCGGCCGATTGACAAACTGTTATTATTATTATGATTCCCTATTTCAATTATTTAATCATTAATAGATGGTTGATTTTAGTTTGAGCTCATTAGAATATCACTCTTATGTAGTATATATATGAATTCTATGTATACTTCTATAAGTAATTAAAAAGTTTTAAATTTTCCGCAAATTTAATTGTATGATTCTAATGAAAGCTAAGAAGATGCTTGTCTGCGACCTATGAGAGGTTAACGATGCCGGTTGTATTCGGATTCTAAAATCTGGATGTGACAACCACATGCAAAACAAGCATCCGTACCGGCAAGACACATACCCATATGTTTCTTTCCACAAGTAGTGCCCCTAGTTCTCTCAAAAGTGTGGCTACCACCTTGGAAATGTTGGTTTGGAGCCCAATTCTTGTTTTCCATGAAAGAATCTTGGTTATAGAACCTCTTCTTAGGATTTTTGTGACTAGAATCATCCGACCTAGTCCTCTTACCCTCTTGCCTTTTCTCCCTAACGTTCGACTCCTCAATTTGTTGTGCATAAACCATGAGCCTAAATATCCATGTAATTAAGAAGCATTTCCGTACGACACTCTTTCTCCACCAAGATAGACACTCCCATCAAAAATTTGTTCATTTTAGCCCTACGGTTGGCTACAATGGTTGGGGCATACTTAGAGAGTTGGGTGAATTTGAGAGAGTACTCTTGCACACTCATTCCCCCTTGACGAAGGTTCGTGAATTCAACCATCTTCTTCTCCCTCCACTCTAAGGGAAAGAACCTCTCTAGGAAAGTCTATTTGAATTCCTCCCAATCAACTTGACCTCTTTGTAAGGGTCTCTCACCCCTCCATTGATCATACCACACTTGAGCCACTTTCTTAAGTTGGTAAGCGGGTAACTCCGCTTTCTCCATAGGGGTCACACTCATAGCATCTAACACTTTGAAAATCTCATCTATGATACCTTCTGGATCTTCATCCACCTTAGTGCCATGAAAAGTAGGAGGGTTCATCGTCATGAGATCCCGAATTCTAGAAGCGGGAGTACTAGCATTAGGTTGGGGTCCAACTCCTTGATTAGCATGGGCAACAAAGTGATTGTTGACGACATGAGCTTGAGCCGTCATGAGTTAGGTCAAGGTCATTAGGGAATCCCTCAACTCCGCATTAGTCATATCACCTTCAACAAGAGGAGCTTGAGGCATAGGAGGCACTTGTGGAGGGATCCTCTCATTAGCTACACCTCCCTCCTCCCCTCTAGAGGTTGATCTCCTCTTATTCATGTCCTATTAACACAAAGAGATGAGTTTCAGAAAAGACATCTTATAGAACTCAAATCTAAGGCACGATATTAGAATAGAGAAGGAAGTGAAACTTCTATCATCCAATAGCCTCTTGTCCATGGATGTGTTGCGACTCACACCAATAACCAAGATACTACTTGATAACATGGGCTGCTTGGATGACACTAACATGAGTGACATGTACCCCTCAAGACCATTCACACGGAGTCAAGCAAAGGATCTCCAAGTCCTACAAGCAATGTTCATGAAAAGGGAAGCATTAGAGGAGATTGAAGGTCACCAAAGAAGGACAATACAATGTGTTTACATTACATCAAATTGAGAAGGAAGAAGGAAAGAGGCCATGTGTGCAAATGGCCATTTCATGAATTCAAGAATTCACAAAAGAAGGCAACCAAACAAGGCCCTTACCTCATTAAGGGCAAAATTATCAAAGAAGTGTCTTCTTTATTTCCTTAGTATAAATATTAGTCTTTTATCATTTTGCAATACTTAGACTATGTTGAATATTGACTCTCAAATTGTAGTATCTTCTAAATGAGTAATTAGTGAGTAATTAGGGTGAATCTTGGGATTGCTAGTTAACTTCTTGTGTTTGATTAATCTAAGTGTTACCCCTTTGTGATTCTTGGTTTCATTTGAATTATTCTTCCTTGGGTTAAATTTAGGTTATTGAAGTCAATTGGGAGGTGAGGGTTTTAGTCCCTTGTTGCCCATAATTTCAATAACGTGAGTTAATCCACATATCTTTTTTTTTCTTTGTGTCTTTCCTTGTTTGATCATTATCATTTGGTATCAAGAGCCTAGGTTTAGATTTGTTCTTACAAATCTAGTCTTGGGTTGAAAAAAAAACTGTTTTTTTGTTTGTTTTGACACTAGATCGTTGTTCCCTAGTGTATTTTGAGTCTAGGTTTCAAATTTTGTTCAATTTGGAGTTGTAGAAGTGAAGTTGCCATTGAAGGGTTTCAAGCTTTTCAAATTTTGAAAGTGGGTCTTTTGATAGAGGAGAAATTGGAGGTTAATAATTAGTGGGCTTTGTTCTCTTAGTTGAAGAGAAGAAATTCCTAAAATTTTGAGCCAATTTTGAGTTGATTTGAGTGTATTGGGGTGTAGTGTGTGTTCTTGGTGTTCTTCAAGTTGTTCTTGAACAAGAAGAAAGAAGAAAGTACATTTGATCAAACTTTTCAAGTCAAAGTTGGTCAAAGGTGTTTTTTTGGGGGTCCATTTGTGGAATTTTGAGGGGAAAAAAAATCGAAATCTGAAAAGAAAAAAAAAACTGAAAAAAATAAACAAAAAAATATATATTTTCCACGTGGACTGAAACGTCAGCAGCCACGTCAGACGTCATCTCCCACGCCAGCGCCACACGGCATTGCATCAGCAGCCAGCGCAGCAGAGACCAGCCAACAAGGCCCAGACGCCTAGTCAGCGCGTGGGGCTCACTTTCAGAGGCTGAAATTGCAGGTTTTTCCCTTGACAGCCCAAAAATATTCTAAGTATGGGGAGTTTTTTGGACCTAGAAATTTTTCTAAGTGTCCAAACTTCGTGATTTTTTTTCTATCATTTTTCCCTTCAATTCCTCAACTAATTAACAATTAATTAACATCTTTAATTACTTGTTAACTAGTTTTGATCATCAAATCATCCAATCAACATCTTACAAGTGATGAACTTTTTTGAGGCTTGAAATTTTTCTGTGTCCAAATTCACTTCTTCTTCTTCTAAACTCATTTTCCTTCTATTTTTCAACTATTTAACAATTAATTAACATCTTTGATTACTTGTAAACTAGTTTTAATCATCAAATCATTTCTTTGATTCTTCAAATTAAGTAACAAGTCGTAATCTTCTACTTTTGTTACTTGGTTTATTTTGAGTCCGAATCTTTTGGTACTTCTTTATTCTACTTTTCTCATCTTAATTCGTTGATAACCTTCTTGATTCAAGTCCGTTAGTTTTTTTTCTTTTGGGTCGTCCTTCTTTCAAGAGTCACAAGAATCCATTCCATCACAAAGGATAGGTGATCTTGAGTTGATTGAACGGAGCTAGTTCAGTATCAATTTTGAGAGGACGCCATAGAAGGTGAGTTGAGAGTTACATACGAGTGAAGTGAGGCTTTTTCTACTAACCTCGTTTGTTGAGTTTTGTAGGTATCATGTCTAATACAAGTCCAATTGGGGAGAGCTAGGAGAACATCAAGGTTCTCGCCAACATCTCTAAGCACGTAGCAGAAATGAATGGAAGGATGGGAGGTATGGAGGAAAGGTTGGTACGGGTAGAAAATGAGAATAGAAGGAAAGCAATTCAACCCGAAAATGAGAAGATAAGGAGGACATCGGTGCATTCCACCACCCTTACTCTGGAATAAGCTCATAATCTATGTTCTCCTCCACAAAGCCGTACCCAAAAATACCAACTCCCTACTTTCAAACTCCCAACCCTCCAAACCACCTAAGACAGCCTACACCACATCCAAATCCACAACCCTATCACCCACCACAACAGAATCTTCCTTTTGTGGCCAATCAAGTCCAATACCAAACTCCATTTCGAAATGATTCAAATGCATATTTTCATGAAAACTACACATCACATTTCCAAACTCCCAACCCTCCAAACCACCTAAGACAACCTACACCACATCCAAATCCATAGCCCTATCACCCACAACAAGAGAATCTTCCTTTTGTGGCCAATCAAGTCCAATACCAAACTCCATTTCGAAATGATTCAAATGCATCTTTTCATGAAAACTACACATCACATCCACAAAATGCTACCAAGACTACCAATACCAAAATCCTCTTTATGATGAGATTAATGAGGAGTTCAATAATGATGAGTTTTGGGGTAGAGATGGAAATGGAGTACAAAGGGAAGGAGTACGACCTCGGGACTTGAGGTGGGACCAAGGCAGGGGAGATCAAGATAGGATGGTATATAGAGGAGATAGGATGGGATATAGAGGCGATAGGATGGGAAATAGAGGAAATAGGTTCAGGGAGAGGAATGATCAAGATAGGGGCTTGAACACTATCAAGGTCACACTTCCAAGGTTTAAAGGAAGTTGTGACCCCGATTAGTTCTTGAAATGGAAAATTCAAAGTGAGCGGATCTTTCTCACAAATAATATCTTGGCAACTTTGAAGGCGAAGTATGCTCTCACGCAATTTGAGGGGTACGCATCAACTTGGTGGGTGTCCAAGAGGAGGGAAAGCGAGAGTCATCATAACTATGAGTTACCTACTTGGTAAGAGTTGATTACACTTATGGAGTTGATATACTTGACTCCAAACTACTACCAAGAGGTGCTCAAGAAGGTGTACATGTTGAGGCAATGTATCAAAAGTGTGGAAGAATATTATGATGAGTTTGAGAACTTGCGGATGAAGTCTAAAATCGAAAAGAATGTGGAATGTACTTTAATACAATTCGTGGCAAACTTGAGATATGACATCTTGAAGCCCTTAAAGCTTAAGCACTATGAGACTCTTGAAGCGGCTTTCCATGATGCCTCAAAGGTAGAAGCAGATTTGAAAGAAGAAAAGCCATACAAGACCAAAAGTTCTTTAACTTCCACATGGAGAAAAGGTCGCGATAATTGGAAGACGACATCCAGGGAACAAGCTAAAGGTGGAGGTCAAGCTAACCAAGTCAATCTTGATTCCAGTGAGCAACCACAAGGAGGTAACTATGTTAAACCTAACTTTCCTCGACCCTCTACAATTCAATGCTTTAGATTTCAAGGGAGGGAAAATGTTGCTAGTGAGTGTCCAAATAGAAGAATAATTGTTTCTCTTCATGATAAATATAAGACTGAAAATGAAGATGAGAGAGAAGAAAAAATGAGGGAGAGGGAGATAGGGGTGAAGGAGAGGAAGGTGCATCGGGGGATGAAGAAGAAAGGTTGGATGAGAGGGTGAATTTTTCTTGCTTCATGGAGAATGGAAAGTCTATGATAGATGATGATGAAGACTTGAACTTGAATGCCAATCTTTCATGTGTTGTGAGGAGAATTGTGGGAGCCCTTGCAAAAGAAGAACTTGACCAAAGGGAGAATCTATTTCATGCTAGGTGCAGAATCCAAGATAAAGTGTGTTCCTTAATCATTCATAGTGGAAGTTTCACCAATGTGGTGAGTAGTTCCTTGGTGGAGCGTATGAAAATACAAACCAGCAAGCATCCCAATCCTTATAAGCTACAATGGCTCAATGAGAGTGGAGAGATGAAAGTCCTCAAACAAGCAAGTATTTGGTTTAGTGTGGGAAAGTATAATGAGGAATTGGTTTGTGATGTGGTTCCCATGTTGGCATGTCACCTACTATTGGGGAGACCTTGGCAATTTGATAGAGATGTTGTGCACCAAGGTAGATCCAACAAATACACTTTCGTGATTGAAGGTAAAAAGTATGTGCTTGCACCTCTCACTCCATATCAAGTGAGTGAGGACTATCGGGTTATGAAGGAGCTTGGGGAAAGAATAAAAGCCACGGAGCCAAAAGGTGACAGCGAAAGTTTCACCATCGTTCCAAAAGAGGGGAGTGCCTTGGCTAAAAATAAGAAGAACATGTGCATGATAGCAAAGCCAAGCAAGTGTTTAAAGGGTGTGGATGAGGAAAGCTTTCTAGTGTGCCTTGTCAACACCAACCTTTTGTTACATGATAACCAAGGTACTAGCACTTTGCCTAGTATTATTTCTTCTCTTTTGCATGGATATGATGCATTATTTCCAGATGAGATGCCCGCTGGATTACCACCCTTGAGAGGAATCGAGCACCAAATTGATTTTATACCGGGTTCACAAATTCACAATCGTCCAGCTTATAGAAGTAACCCGACAGAAACCAAAGAGCTATCAAGGCAAATGGAAGAGCTTCTTGAGAAGGGGTTGATCAAAGAAAGCCTAAGTCCTTGTGCCATACCAGTAATTCTTGTTCCCAAAAAAGATGGCACTTGGAGAATGTGTATTGATTGTATAGCCGTAAATAAGATCACAGTGAAGTATCGCCATCCCATTGCTCGACTTGATGATATTCTTGATGAGATATGTGGTTCTATTATTTTCTCCAAGATTGATCTTCGAAGTGGGTATCATCAAATTTGGATGAAACCGGGTGATGAGTGGAAGACGGCTTTCAAGACAAAGTTTGGGCTATATGAATGGCTTGTGATGCCATTTGGATTGACAATTGCCCCAAGCACTTTCATGAGATTGATGAACCATGTTCTTAAACCTTTCATCAACAAGTTTGTTGTGGTGTATTTTGATGACATACTTGTGCATAGTAAGACAATGGAGGAACATGTATCCCATTTGAAATAAGTGTTTGATGTTCTACTACAAGAGCGTCTCTTTGCTAACTTCAAGAAATGTTCATTTGGTGTTGACAAAGTTGTGTTTTGGGTTTTGTGGTTAGTGCAAATGGGATTGAGGTGGATGAAGAGAAGGTCGAGTCCATCAAGACTTGGCCGACCCCAATCAGTACAACCGAGGTAAGAAGTTTTCATGGGTTAGCAAGTTTTTATCGTCGATTTGTGAAGGGCTTTAGTTCAATTGCTGCTCCATTGAATGAACTGATCAAGAAAGATGTACCTTTTGTATGGGGTGTGGAGCAGGAGAAGTCTTTTCAAGCCTTGAAATTGATGTTGAGTTCTGCACCTTTGCTCCAACTACCTTACTTTGATAAGGCCTTTGAAATTGAATGTGATGCTTCAGGTGTTGGTATAGGTGGTGTGTTGATGCAAGAAGGAAAACCATTAGCTTTCTTTAGTGAAAAGCTAAAAGGAGCTACACTCAAGTACTCCACTTATGACAAGGAATTGTATGCACTTGTGCGAGTGTTGGCTCATTGGCAACACTACTTGTGGCACAAAGAGTTCGTGATAAGGACCGATCATGAGTCCTTGAAGCATCTTAAGGGGCAATCCAAGTTGAACCTGCGACATGCTAAGTGGGTTGAATTCATTGAAACCTTTCCATATGTGATCAACTACTAGCAAGGCAAGGAGAATGTGGTAGCGGATGCTCTATCAAGAAGGTTTATGTTGGTCAATACCTTGGTTTCTAGAATGATGGGGTTTGAAAGCTTAAAGGGATTTTATTCTATGGATACCGACTTCAAAGATACCTTTGATAATCTTACTAAAGGGAAGTGAGTTGATAGGTACCAATTGGTTGATGGGTTTTTATTCAAAGATGGTCAAGCATGTGTGCCCATGAGCTCATGGAGAGAGTTATTTGTCAAGGAGGCTCATAGTGGTGATTTGATGGGACACTTTGGGGTACCAAAAACACTTGATATTCTTAAGGAGCATTTCTTTTGGCCTAAGATGAAACATGATGTGGAGAGGATTTGTGGACAATGTCTAGAATGCAAGCAAGCCAAATCCACGACTAGGCCCCAAGGTAAGTATACTCCTCTTCCTACTCCTAATGGTCCGTGGATGGATATTTCTATGGATTTTATTTTGGGACTGCCTAGGACTAAAAGAGGACATTATAGTGTATTTGTGGTAGTGCATAGATTTTCTAAAATGGCTCATTTTATTCCATGCCATAAATGTGATGATGCATCCCATGTAGCATCCTTGTTTGTTATCAATGTGCTTAAATTGCATGGAGTCCCTCAAACCATTGTTAGTGATCGGGATTCCAAGTTTCTAAGTCATTTTTTGAGGAGTCTATAGGGTACACTTGGTACCAAACTTCTGTTCTCTACTTCTTGCCATCCTCAAACAGATGGACAAACCGAAGTAGTCAACCGGACTCTTGGAACCATGCTTCGATGCATGATTAGAGGAACCCCAACTACTTGGGAAGACCGTTTACCCTTGATTGAATTTGCATATAATCGGTCTTTCCACTCCTCTATTAGAATGTTTCCATTTGAGGCCTGCTATGGTTTTAAGACTTTGTTTCCATTAACCATGATTCCTTTGTCTAGTGATGTTGTTGTGAGCCTAGATGCCAAGAAAAGGGCAAAAGAGATGATGAACATTCATGCCAAGGTCAAAGAATCCATTGAAAAGAACAATTCAAAGGTGTCCATTAGAAAGAATCGAGGGAGAAAGGAAGTGATCTTCAAACCAGATGATTGGGTGTGGGTGCATTTCCGAAAGGAAAGGTTTCCACAGGTACGAAAAGGAAAGCTAAGCCCAAGAGGAGATGGACCCTTTCAAGTAGTCAAGCGAATCAATGACAATGCTTACATGATTGACCTACCAAGTGAGTATAATGTCCATAATGTTTTCAATATTACTGATTTATCTGCTTGTGTTGTAGGTGATCCTTTGGATTCGAGGACGAATCATTTTCAAGAAGGGGAGGATGATAATATGGGCATCATGGATGACACTAACATGAGTGACATGTACCCCTCAAGACCATTCACACATAGTCAAGCAAAGGATCTCCAAGGCCTACAAGCAATGTTCATGAAAAGGGAAGCATTAGAGGAGATTGAAGGTCACCAAAGAAGGACATACAATGTGTTTACATTACATCCAATTGAGAAGGAAGAAGGAAAGAGGCCATGTGTGCAAATGGCCATGTCATGAATTCAAGAATTCACAAAATAAGGCAACCAAACAAGGCCCTTACCTCATTAAGGGCAAAATTGTCAAAGAAGTGTCTTCTTTATTTCCTTAGTATAAATATTAGTCTTTTATCATTTTGCAATACTTAGACTATGTTGTATATTTAATCTCAAATTGTATTATCTTCTTAGTGAGTAATTAGTGAGTAATTAGGGTGAATCTTGGGATTGCTAGTTAACTTCTTGTGTTTTATTAATCTAAGTGTTACCCCTTTGTGATTCTTGGTTTCATTTGAATTATTCTTCCTTGGGTTAAATTTAGGTTATTGAAGTCAATTGGGAGGTGAGGGTTTTAGTCCCTTGTTGCCCTTAATTTCAATAACTTGAGTTAATCCACATCTTTTATTTCTTTGTGTCTTTCCTTGTTTGATCATTATCACTACTAGATGTGGCTTGTGAGACTTTTAGACCCTGAACTATTTCCATAACCTTATGCTCTGATACCAAGTATGTCACGACCCTCAAGCACCCCCTAGAAGCTAGGGATAACCCTCGGATCATGACCTAGCGTACTTGACCCTTTGGGGTCTCATACAAGCCCTTTAACTATCGTTCATTACATAAGATATGAAAAGTAGTGCGTAATTTAAAACCTTTCACGAATAATTTAGTAAAAGAAGTCTTTCATAAATACTTAGAGAATCTCATCGTCACAAACAATATTAAACACACGACATAATATATTAGGGACACGGCCCTTTACATTAAAAGACAAATACATAATAAGTCATTAAATAAGAAACTAAGAAAAGAACTATGTCCTCGAATATATGTGGACATACTTTGTCTTGAGAGTAACTTTCCCAAGTCTTCACCTTCAAACCTTCAAATGCTTCCAACCTATACTTACAGAGTATAGAAAAATATGGGTTAGTACCAAACAATATACTAAGTATGGTATATGAAAAATCATGCAAAAAGGGACATTTTAGTTAAATAAGCTTTCATGCCAAATAATTATAACATTCATGAATATAGAGGCATAACAACATAAGAAACATCAGTTTACACTTAAAGAAGAATTTCCATTATTTTAACCAAAAGATACCCTTTACAGTAAACTTCCAAACTATCACAGTGAAACCAATTTGAGCATTTACAGTGAACTATCCTATTCTAAAGGAGTGAACTTCAAAGCCCTAGCAAAGAGGAAGTGAAATCATTTCCGTAGGAGTTTCCCTAACTAAGAATTATCCTAAGACTTACCAAGGTAAGACATGAAGGAAGTGCGCATATGCCTCCTTCAATACACACCAAAGCGATCCTCAAGACTACCCCCTTCGGCTTACTCAACTCGGGAGAACATGCACCAACTCAATGACAAGACATTAGAAGAACACCCAAGAAAACCACAAAAGATTTCCCTTTCGGAATGCCTACTTAGTGCAATGAGTAGATGGCGTCCCATACCACCACCTACCCTAAGTAGTACACTCTTTTAGAAGGTTTGACACCAAGACTTCCCTTTCGGAAGGTCCTACTTAGTGCAATGGATAGATAGCGTCCCATACCACCACCTACCCTAAGTAGCAGGTTCTTTTAGAAGACATAGTTTATTCAATTCACATAAGACTCACCAAGGCTCCCCTTTCGGAATTCCTACCTAATGCAATGGATAAATAGCGTCTCATTCCACTACCTACCCTATGTAGCACACTTTTTTAGAAGACTTAGTACTTTCATTACTTTTGTGGGGGTTACCTTAACAGACAAATACCATGAGAGCTAGACATGGAATCTCGATATTAACCCCTATCAGATGAGGGATCCTCACTTGCCTAGAGTAAGGTCATACTTTCTAGCTTTTACATGGCTTTTCCAATAGCTAATCCTATGCGGACACAGTTAAGGGATAAGGAGATTGCTATTAAGTAACTTATTCTATACTAACGAGGTGTACTAATCTCAAGAGGTACATTAGAATACAACATCTCAACTCACGAAGTGTAACCACCCCTTCTTCATATCCTCTCGGTGGTAGGCATAACTCCCCACAGATTCTCAACATTATAAACTATAGGTTAAGGATAACTAATGAACACCACATCTAAACTCAAGAACGGTATTCATCCTCCGACCTATCTTAGAAAGCTTTTAGGATGTAGTGAGGTTGCTACTAAACACTTCATCTCAAATCACAAAGAGTGTTCACCCCAAGACTCCCCTTTTTACTCAACTTAGCTTCATACATTCATTTAATTGTGTGTGTGTACATGTGAGCACACCTCGCATATAACCATCATTTAATTCACATTACTTCAATAAATGCTTTAGACCTTCATTCATCAAATTACATACTTTACATGCTTTACAAAACCATATACTTCATTTAGGCATAATCAGGGTCAAATATGCAATTCAAGCTTAATAAAACACAATACAAGAACCATTTTCAATATCACTTCATTTCACATATTAGACCTTCAAAACCACACTCACAATACATACTAAGTAATATCAAGTTCATCAAGTAAACACCGCCACCAAGAAGGTGGACCATACCACTCAAGAGCAATTTATAGTAAAAATTATACAATGTAAGCAACTCACTATTGAACAAATCCATCACCACCTATAACAAATTTATCAATATTTCATCATAATAAGTCCCTTAGGGTAGTATCTAAATCGTAATAACAACACAAGAAAATCAAAGCTCATTCTACACGAACATGTTCACTTAACCCATTTCTTAAGCTAAAAGTTTAAAATATGCATAAACGTGAGTTCATTAGGTTTATGAGATTAAATCATTAATTAATTCAAGAATAAACAAATTTGAATCATTAAAACACTTTTACATGAATACCAATGCTTAGAATCAAAGATAGAAGAAAGTAGAGTTTGAAAACCATTTATGAAATCTTTTGGAAATGACTGCTTGAATAGAAGATGGTCCAAGGATGGATACCATACCTCAAATTCAAGAAAACTCTTTGATTTTTGATGAAGAACACGCAAAAACCAACCCTCCTAGCTCTTATTGACTTCTAGCTTCCAAAGAGACTTGAGAGAGAATTCTAAAGGAGAGAGGTTTTGGGTTTTTGGAAATGGGGTCTAAATTAGGTCTTAGGATTTTACATACTTTATTATATGTAAATAAACCTAAAAATAACTCCCTAGGGAATAAGACTTGGGGTAAATTTACCAAACACCCCAAGACATCACAGGCAAAAGACAGCTTTTGCAGGCAGCACAAAGGGTTCCCTACAGATGGGCCGTTTGTAAACCAACGCCCCGTCAAGGGGGTTTCGTTGGTTGATTATGAAAATCTCAAACAAGAAGGCTTTGATGTCCAAACAATGGACCAGGTCGACGAGCCGTCGCCTGTCGACGAGCCGTAGATTGGCTCGTCGATTGGACAATGTTTTTGGCTGTTTTTGTCTAAGTGTTGGGGTCATACTCTAGGGCCCCTCGTGGGTTCTTGATTGAGTCGTACCCGGAAGTTAAACCCCTAACTAAGTTATCTAGGTCTTAGGAACATCCTACACCAGTTTCGATTAAAACAAACACGTAAAACTCACTTTGTACATGTGTTTGTACTAATTCTATCAAATGTCCGTTATCATGATTTTTATGCATTAAGCCAAACTTTGTACATGTGTTTGTAATAATTCCATATTTTATCTATATGTAAAGTGATTCATAGGTGAAGGTGCTATTGGAGGCGAAGGCTTGGATTATAGGATCGTTCAAGCAAGTTGAAGTATGTCCTCACTTTACTCGATGGGATAGATGTCTTTAGAGTTTCTTTTATTGAAGTATTGTAATAGACATATAGTATGATATTTAGATTGTATGGGATGTGTACCAAGTATTCGTGAGTCTAAGATTTGATGATATGAGACTTAGCATTTCCTTTAATTTTATGTGAAAGATATTTTAAAAGACTATTAGAATGTTTTATGAAAAGTTTTAATTCTGCACTACTTTTCATATATGTATATGCGATGAATGATGCGAAAGGGCAAGTATGAGACCTCCAAGAGGTCAAGTACGTCAGTTGCACTCCAATAATGCTATATCTTCTAGGGTATGCTCTCGGGAGGTGACATAAATGACACAAATTTTTGTCAACATTTACCTAAGTGTAACAAAATAAAGTCATAAATTCTTCCTGACAATTACCTACTAAATGGCGGAAAAATTCTCGAACTAATATTTAGAAATGTCGTTGTATCTCCAATTTCTTGTAGTGTATAGGGATTCACTTGACCATTGCACCAGTAGACTTAGTGAAGGGTTGTGAATAAGGGTTTTACTTATGTTGTATTTTATGGACTCATGAACATGCTTTATGGTTATGATATAATGCTAGAGTTGTATTGGCTATGAATTCTACTATGCTATGTACATGTTGACTTAGTTGAACTTGAGTAGGTTGGTCTTTTGTTGAGTATCAGAAAAAGTATATGATTATTGCCTTATATGTGTTCTTGGGTTGTGCATAAGGCTTTTAAAAGTAACTTGGCATGGTTTCATCCAATGTCCATTTTAGCATGATTTTTGTGTTGTGTGTGCATATGTTTCCATACATAGTACAAGTGATGTGCTAACCCCTATTTCTCCCTTTCCCCTAACATTTAGGTTCCGGTCGTTGAAGGGTTCATGACCACTTTTGAAGGAAAGATTGGATCATTTCTCCAAGTGTGGGTATGTCCTCAAGTTCCTAAAGTCTAAAGCCTAATCTAGAGCCTAACATGAGAGTCTAAGGGTTGTAACATTGTTTTAAGGTAAAATATAACCTATGTAAGTCATTTGGTAAGTTTTAGAATCAAAGTGTCAAGAAACGTCCATGACGTCAGAAAACTAGTTCAAGAGGTGCTAGTGTGCCTTAGCCTATTTGACTAAGTTTTAGGAGTTGTATTTCAATGAAATTCGGTAGTAAGGTGTCTAATACGTATTATAGTTGGTTAATAGTCAAAACGTCAGGGTAAAACTCCCCAAGGACCAAACAAAGGGGTCCTTGAGGAGGACCCTTGCAATTTCACAAAAAGCTGTCAATTGGACAATGCTCAAGTATGACCATAGTCGACGAGGCATGGTTGAATCTAAGGGACGTCGATGCCTTCATCAACCAACACTTACCCATTTTTGCCAAAGGTCCATTTGGACCAGTCTCTGACACCATCGACGGTGTGCAGGACGGAGGGTGGCAAGGGCGTAGGTTGACCTATGGACCATCGATCGAGGTCTCGTAGGTCCTGCCAGTGTTTTGCTTTATTGTTTTAATTATTTAATTTAATTAGTTAAGTGGTTAATTAGTTAATTAATGGTTAGGGGAGGTTCTATTAAGTTAATTAAGAACCTCTATAAAAATACCTAGCGTAATTTAACTAAACCTAACTCTCATAATTCCCAAAACCCAATTGCTCTTCTTTCTCTCTTCTTTCTCTCTCCCAAATAGAAAAACTCCATTGAAGGATAGGTCAAAGTCTAAGGGATTAAATAAGGGGGCTTTTATCCATCAAACTTCATCAATTAGTAAGGTATAGGATTCCTTTCACCTTTGGGATTTCTTTCCACAAAGGGTTCCTCCAAATTGATTTCAAATAGAAGAGTTTTCAAGTGGATTTTTGTCGATTACGAATTTGACGTAATACATTGCTTTGCTCACGAGTTATTTAGATAATTATGAGTAGATTTTGATGCATTGTAAGCCAATTATGCTAGTTCTCGATTAATTAACCTAGGTTGTGAAGAAGATCATGAATTTTACCTAAGTCCCTAACCCTAGGCTATGAACTAGTGATGAATTTTTGTGTAGTGATTCAATTGACTTCATTATTGGTTGATTACTATGGTGTGATGATATTACAGCCATTGTTGGGTTGAATTTGATGGTTTATGATAAAACCTTGATGATGTCTTGTGAAGGATATTGGGTAAGTCTTGTGATCTCAATCCTTTACTTTGATTATGAATTCTAATGTTTAGTAATGAAGTTATATTGAAGTATACATATGATAAGAATGATTAGGATTGGCATGTTGAATTGGAATGTATTGAATTTTGGTTTGTGAGTTATTAGCTATGATGTAAATGTTATAAGGATGGTGATAGCCTACCAATGTGCCTTATTATAATGTGATATGTAAATGTGCTAACCTCACATGTGTGAATTGAAATGAAAGGACGATACTCATGCAATTTCTAGTGATCTATGATGATGATTATATAAGGGATAGACCCTATGACCTAAACTAAGCTATAATAATTAATAAAGGCTTAAACATATTTCAAAATGGACTCTAGCTTAGTACCGAGTGAACTAGAGTGAGGAGTGTCCCTTCCCACAAAAGAAAGGTAGGATCGCTAATGTACTCATGAGATTGGAGACTATAATGCATGTAGCATAAAGAGGGTCCCAACTACATCTCCTACTTCTTGAACTATGTTTTCCCCCATAGGAATACTAGCTAGTGGATCCATATAGATTCTATGTTCATGTTTTGGTTCTACCTTGGCAAGTAGTTCACCTTCTTTCGGTGTAGGATTCCATGACATCGGATGTCGGTTAAGGCAAGATTTTCCCAAAAGGTAAAATGAAGTAATGAATTTAACTCTAACTAGGATGACCTAAGGGATTTAGTTTAGTCTAGGCAGGGGTATGGGACTCTACCTATACATTGCACTAGTTGTCCTTGAGGGAAGTCTTAGAAAAATGTTCTTATGTATGTATATGCTTATAAATGTAAATGATATGTATATGATGATCTTGCTTATTGATGATACTACATGATGATTTGTTTCACTTATGAATATGTGTTGATCCCCATTGTTGAAGTATGATGATATGTGCTCTTAAATGATATAATATGTGAAGTTGGATATTAGTCATGGTTTTTATTGGGTTAAATGATTGAGTAAGGTTATGGGACATTGTTTAGTCATTGAACTAGTTGACTTAATGATGATTCATGGGTTCTTGTCTTGCTTTGGGTTATGTTATTATTATATCGCCCCAAAATGAATTAAGGTGAACTAGATCTTCATAAGTGTTGCGTGAGTGAATTTTGTGTTAAACTGAGTTAGTTTAGTGTTCCTAAGGTGTGCGTGAAGTTTGGTTAAGTTTGGAGGTCAATCGACCAAAAACGTCCATGACGTTCGGAAGGTGTGCCCTAGAATGTATTAGTGTATCTTGTTGTGTTTGGATGAGTTTTACGTGATCATTTTCCTTGAAACAAAGGTGGGATGTTCCTAAGACCTAGATGACTTAGTTTAGGGGTTTAACGTCCGGGCACATCCCCACCTAGGACCCACAAGGGGCCTAGATGAAGGGACCAAGACATTGGCAAAACTGCCAAAAAGTAGCGATCAACGACGACCCTAAGGACGGTCCATTGTTCCATCAACGGGCCGTCTACCTAGGGCGTCGATTGGAATAGAAGGTCAAGGTATCCAGGTTCCATTTGGAGCTAAGTCCCAAACCACGAGACCCTACCTACGGTCCGTTGATGCACAGACGGTCCGTTGGTTAAGGTCTCGTCTGTGAGGCCTGTAAATCTGTGAAGTTGCTGCCAAACTTGGAGTGTTTTATGTAAATACACACCAAGTTTTTTTAAGACCCTAGGCTGATATTTGTAGTGTTTTTAGGTTATATTAAGTTATTTTTAAACCCTAGACCTAGACAAGACCTCTCACTTCAAAATTCAAACTCTCTCTCTCTAAAGACAAACTCTCTCAAGACTCCATTGAAAGCTAGAGGTCAAGGAAGGAAAGAGGGCTGGTTGGACGTGATTCCTTCATCAAAAACTCTTGGATTTTGCTTTATTAGTGAAGTATGGTATCCATTCTTGAATACCCTTTCATTCAAGAAGCCATTTCCAATGAATTTCAAAAAGGGATTTTCAACCCTAACTTCTTTTTATCTTCAACCTAATATGGGTCTTGCATGAAAATGTTTCTAATGATAAATTAATGATGTTATTAATGTTAGTTGGTGATTCTAAACCCTAATGAAATTATGTTAAAGTTTCCTTTCAAGTTGTGGTTTATGAAATGGGTCATATGAGCATGTTTAATGAACGTTGGTCTTATTGTGTTGTAATGATGGTTTAGCTACTGACCTAAGAGCCTTATTATGATAAGTTAATGATAAAATGTTTATAGGTTTTTATGGCTTAGTAAATTGAAGAGTTGCTTACATTGTATTATGCTTATGATAAATTAATCTTGAGTGGTATGGTAAACCTTCTAGGTGGCGGTGCTTATTTGATTAATTGGTAATGTTCATTATGTATTGAGAATAGGATCTTGAAGTTCTTAACATTAGAGTGAATAGAAATTGTAATTGGGTCTTGTTTTGTTATTGTGAAGCTTAAATTGTATGTTTGACCTAGATTTTGGTATAATTGGAGAATGTGACTAACGGAAGTGTAAAGTATGTTAGTTGATAAATGGAAGTCTAAAGCATGATTAGAAGTAATGTATATGAAATGAGGTCTATATGCAAGGTGTGCTCACATGTACACACACACACTTTAAGTGAATGAATGAAGTTATGTTTAGTAAGAAGGGGAGTCTTGGGGTGGACACTCTTCGTGAGTTTAGGTAAGGTGTCTAGTAGCAACCTCACTATTCCTAATGAGCTTTCCTAGATAGGTACGAGGATGAATGCACTTCATGAGTTAAGATGTGACATTTGCTAGTTATCCTTAACCTATAGTCTATAATGAGAGAATCCGTGGGGATAAGCCTAGCACCTAGAGGATAGGAAGAAGAGGTGGAATACACTTCGTGACTTGAGATGTCGTACTCCTTTATAGCCCTTGAGATGAATATTCCTTGTTAGTAGAGAATGAGTTACTTAGTAGCAATATCCCTATACCTTAACTATGTGCCCGCATAGGTATAGCTATTGGAAAAGTCATGTAAAAGCTAAGAAGTATGACCTTACTCTAGCCAAGTGAGGATTCCTCATCCGATAGGGGTTAATATCGGGATTCCATGCCAATATCTCATGGTCTTTGTCGTTTAAGCTAACCCCCCTCAAAAGAAATGAAAATGATAAGTTGTCTAATTTATGTGATACCTATGTGATTTGATTGAACTAAGTCTTCTAAAAGAACCTGCTACTTAGGGTAGGTGGTGGTATGGGACGCTACCTATTCATTGCACTAAGTAGGACCATACGAAAGGGAATACTTGGTGCCAAACCTTCTAAAAGAATGTACTACTTAGGGTAGGTGGTGGTATGGGACGCCATCCTACTCATTTCACTAAGTAGGCATTCCGAAAGGGAAGCCTTTGGTGTTTTGTTGGCTTTTCTTCTAAGGTCTTGTCTTTGAGTGATGATTCATTCTCCCGAGGTGAGTTAGCCGAATGGGGTAGTATTGAGGATCGCTTGGGTGGTCATTGAAGGAAGTGTTTAGACGTTTCCTTTATGTCTTTCCTTAGAGAGTCTTGGGATTATCCTTAGGAAGGAAACTCCTACGGAAATGGACTCATTTCCTCATTTGCAATACTTTGGAAGTTCACCATTGTTGGAGTCTTTAGTCTAATGTAAAGCTTTTAAACTTACTTTAATGTCTAAAAATGGTTCACTGTAAAGTTAACGATATTGCTCACTGTTAAGTGTATCTTTTGGTCAACTTGTTGTAACGTGCTCAAATCCTTGGGAATCCATTAGGAGCGCTAGTGGGTGTGGTAGTATGGGATGCTACTCTCACGTTGCACTTAGTGTGACCTAAGAGTCCTATTGGAGGATAGTACTTATGTGAAATTGTATGCTCGAGTCGGTTCACTGTAAGGTTTGGGGTGCTCACTGTAAAGTATGTTTTTATTATGCTAAAATTATGGAAGTTCTTGTTTAAGTGTTAAATGATGCTTCTTATGTTGTTTTGTTCATAAGTTCATGAATGTTTTATTAAATTTCCATCAAAGCTTATTTTGCTAAAAAAATGTCCCTTTTTAGTACAATGTTTGTACTAACCCCATACTTTTATATACCTTATGAGTATATGTTGGAATCCTTTTGGAGGATCGGAGTTGAATCTTGGGAATTCTATCTCTCAAGAATTTTGTATGTCCTCATTTAGTCGAGGACATAGTTTATTTTTCTTAGTTTTTCTATTAAGACTTAATTTGTATTTCCTTTTATTGTAAAGGGCCGTGTCCCTAAGATTCTATGTTGTGTCTTTAACTTGGCTTGTGACGACAAGATTTCCTAGTATTTATGAAAAGACTTATTTTATTATTATTATTATTAAAAAATTTAATTCCGCACTACTTTCATGGTTTATGTTATGAACGAGAGTTGAAGGGCTTGTACGAGACCCCAAAGGGTCAAGTATGCCTGGCCACGGTTCGAGAGTTAGTCTAACTTCTAGGGGGTACTTTCGGGTCGTGACAGACTTGGTATCAGAGCATAAGGTTTTGGGAAACAGTTTAAGGTCTAAAAGTCTCACTAGCCACATCTAGTAGTATCTTGGTCATTGGTGTGAGTCGCGACACATACATGGACAAGAGGCTATAGGATGATAGAAGTTTCACTTACTTCTCTATTATAATATCGTTCCTTAGAGTTGAGTTTATAATGTGTCGTTTTTCAACCTCTTGTCTTTGTGTTTTTAGGACATGAATACGAGGAGATCGACCGCTGAAGGGAGGAGGGTGGGGTAGCTAATGAGAGGATCCCTCTCCGTGACCAAGTTCCTATTGTTGTCCTAGAGGAAGAGGACAATGTGGAGGTTCCCCTTCAAGAACCTCAAGTTCCTCCTGAGCCTCAAGGGCCTCAAGGGCCTCCTATGCCCCAAGCTCCTTTTGTTGAGGGTAATATGACTAATGCGGAGTTGAGGGCTGCCATAATAAACTTTATCCAACTGATGACGGCTTAAGCTCATGTCGTAAACAATGACTTTGTTGCCCAAACTAATCAAGGAGATAGGCCCCAACCAAATGCTAGTACACCCGCTTCTAGGATTCCTGATTTCATGAGGATGAACCCTCCAACCTTTCATGGCACTAAGGTGGATGAAGATCCACAAGGCTTCATAGATGAGGTTTTCAAAGTGGTAGATGCTATGGGTGTGAACCCTATATGTGGCTCTATTACATTGATTTATGGGCTAGGCCAAATTGTTATAATCTTGTTAGATGGTTTAGAGATGAGACACTAAATTTGAGACTATGTTATATCTTATAAATACTTATGTGCAATAAAAATAGAAGACTATGTGATCTTTCTATACGAAGGGTCTATGTATACTCGATATTTATATATTATGTGTATGGAGAGGTTTATGTAAACCTCAATGTAGAACTAATGAAAAGTTTTAAATTTTTCCGCGTTTTGACCTATGAATGTAATGTTGTAAGCTAAGAGGATAGTCTTAGTCCTCAAAGAGAACGACGACGTTGGTTACATCTAGGGGGCACAGAACGGCTCGTCGATGGACCAACGCCCAGTCGATTGGATCCGTCGATGCAGGCTGGTGCAACTGCTGCCTGCGTACTACCCACTTAAGGGGTGAATGAAAAATTTACCCCACGTCCTAAACAAACCCTAGTTAAATTATTTACCTATTTTTTGGTGTTTATAAGTAATCTAAAACGTGACAAACCCATTCCCAATCCCATACTTATGAAATAAACCTTCCCTCCAAAACCAATTCTCCCTAGAAAACTCCATTGTTGTTGAAGCTCAAGAAAAGATTGAAGAACTGATTCTCATGGGTTTTTTTACTAATTTTTAGAGGTTTTAAACTAGACACAGGTATGGTAATCCTTCCTCTCCAAGGAACCTTTCACTTGGAGATTTAATGTCACGCCTCAAAACCCATTAAGACGGACAGGCACCCGATGCCCTAAAGGCCCGAGAGAACCAACCTGCAACCTGTTCTTACTGAGCATATACTATAACAATTGAGACAAGTTAATTTTGGATGCAGCGATACAAACCAACGTAAGTAGGTCCAAAAGTTATATACAAGACTTGGCCGTTTAGACCACAACTCCTTAAGACACAACTGAACCATGTACATACGTCTACAAAGCCTATAAAAGATAGAAGACTAGAGTAGGTCGGGACAGACCTCGCCTTACCCTTAACTACGATACAATACCAAACGAATTTACCAAGGACTTAATAAAGCTCCGAATCAACTTGGAGCTCACCAAAAGTAGCAGAATTTCGAGTGCTCCTACTGAGGAGGTCTACTAGCTGGAGTACCTGAGCCTGCAACATGAAATGGAGCGTCCCCAATACGGGACGTCAGTACGAAAAATGTACTGAATATGTAAGGCAAAAGGTATATGTAATACAAGGCACAAATGAAATCAAGTAGCAACATATGAGTGCATAGATTAGGAGAGAAGACCACCTTTGCTTACTCTTGTGGAATCAAGTAAGCTACATTCTTTTCTTTACCTTCTTTGTATGTTATAATCTTTGTTGGGCTTGTGATACAAGTGACCAGCTGATCAGTGGTAGAAGAGGATGACCCATGCTAGGCGTATTAACCCCTGGGATGCGGTCCTCATAATTACACAACTTGGGATCGGCCCATGCTAGGCTTTCGCCCCTGAGCTGCCACCCTTCTATACCAATAGGGATCGGCCCATGCTAGGCTTTCGCCCCTAAGCTGCCACCCTTAATTAAATAGATTTCTTCACTTAGATTCTTTAATCTTTGAGATTATTGTTAATCAGTTCATAACTCTTTTGAGATGTTATTTTGGATAATCGTAACATTTTGAGATGTTGATTTGGTGGTCATAATCATCTTGGAGACATGAAATTACGAAATAGTAGTGGAATACATGAATACAATACTTTGAGGCAGTAACAATGACATAAGGAGCTATGAAACATCAACACCTTACTTTAAGACCTTAAAGGCACAATGGACTTCAATTGGCTTAGGAGAAGGATTCATCAAACTTTCTTTTGCAAATACCATTTCTATAACAGCACAAAGGGAAATTACACAAGTATAGAGTAGTGAACATATAATGAAGTAGTTCCATGTACTTAGAATGGGGAAAGAAATATTGTTAGCTATTTGGAGATAGTACGCTGCCACCATGCTTTCTTTTCTAGAAATAGAACTTATGAGAATCACTTCATTGATATGAATTGCAGGTGGCAGATTTCATGCCAAAAGGATATAGAATCGAATAGCCTTACATACCTTATATTTATGACCAATACCACTATCACGATTCAGCTTCCGTTATTGGGGGCTAAATCTAACAACATAAGTCATGATTAAGCTAACATCAGCAGCTAATCACAATAGAGGTTCTCCAAAACAGTAGCGAAAATATTTGATGGAAATCAGGGCCCATACAACCCTTACATAAATGTTGAACCACCACACCCTTCCTCTACACATTAATACAACTTCAAACATCATTTCCAGAGATACCCAAACAGCCCTCAACAACAATATTCATAAGGCAGCCACTAACAATCTCAAATCTTTCAGCATAATAGGAGAATATTGACTCAAAGATTTATCATCATCCATGAATTCTTGATAAATATATACAAAATTCTCCACTCCAAACATGATCAAAGAGAGGAAAACAAATGGGTTGAAGTCTTACCTTAATTCTGGAAATTTATCCTCTAAACTTGTACTTCAAGAATTCAAACTCTCCTTCAAACTTCTTACTTGAAAATTAGACAGCACTCAAGAATCCCTAAGGTGTTTTAGGGCTGCTTATTGAAGCCAAGAGAGACCAAGAAAGAAACTTAAGAAAATCTGAAATTTTGCAAGTTCAAAATGGAGAATAAGACTTGATCCTTATCCTTTGAAAAAGGAGGTGTTATGGCCGACACTCTTGACCAATTTTGGGCCATATAATGTCAAGTAGGTGCCCCACCTGCTTGTCCCTTTAAATTGGGCCTTTTTGGACTTAATATTATTGGACCTTGGCTGTCCATTTTCCCTTTGTTCTTTTATTCAACTTGGGACAGATATTAGCAAGTAGGTGGTATACACTTGGCCCAATAACATGGTAAAACAAAACTTAGGAGGTCATGCACTTACCTAGTTTCACTTGGGCTTTATCCATAATGGGCCAATTGGCAGATTTGGCTGTTGGGCCTTCTTTCATTCACATTTTTCTTTAATAGGTTTGGGCTTCAAATGAGTCTTAAATATAAGCCTAAATCTGGTCAATCAAACTTGGGCCCTTTAACTATAATATAGATCAAGTAGGTGATGCAACTGCTAGCTCAATTACCACCTTACTATAATTACTTAAATACTTTCCATCGGAGTTAACTTGCAATACATATGCTAAAACGTGCAAGGCATTACATCACCTTCCAAGCTAGTTTAAACCAACACTAATCATGTAAGAAACATGATCCCTCACCTACACTATAAGTATATGTCAAGTATAACATGAATAGAACTACCACATACAAAAATACAGGCCGTTACAGACTTCATGAGATAGGGTAAGAAACTTGGTTATAATCACTTGTGAGGTGTAATGTTTAGCCTTATAATGAATAGTTAATTCTCTTTAAAATGAAATATGTCGAGTCTCTTGAAATTTTTGTGACTTCTATGGTTTGGAAAGCATGATTGTAGGTTCACTCTTGAAAAGTGAAAGTATGTTTAGCCTAGTCTTCATGTATGTGCCTATTATTTGTATTGTGTTTCCTAAATGAGGCTTACTGTAAAGGCTATTGCTATGTTAGAAATTGACATTTTGTGAAAAGGCTTCCTATTTGTTGTGATGTGCTTGGTGTGACTTACCATTTGAACTTCACTAGGGAAGAAACATGAGCAAGTCTTGGTTTAAAGGTTGAGAATCTCTCATTTTAAAAGGAAATCGACCTTGTACTTTGCTAAGGTGTGAACTCATGATACATGTAAGTGTGCTGAGGAAAGGGACATTCCTCCATGGACAGAACTAAGCATGGTATGGTTGAGTACGACCTTCATGACACTAGGTCTAGCTAATAAAGATCTTTGTTGATTCAATTAACTCAAGACTATGTGCATGGAAGTATGAGTGCCTACTTGCTTTTGAGTATTGTTGAAATCTGCCTAAGTGCTACTTAGAAATGGTTGTAAGATGAAATCTTAATAAAATGGAGTGTGATGACCATGTTATGATTAGGAGAAGGTGTTCCTCCTATGAACATGATAAGAGCCTTTTGATTGATGCATTAAAGAGTGAGTGAATTTAAGTTTTGCTTGCTTGTGTGCATTGAGTGCTAAATTATGTGAAGTTGTGTTCCTCGTAATTTTGGGTGCATTAACTTCTATGTGATGATTTTATGATTAAGATAAACTGCTCTATGATGCATTGAAGTCCTTGTTGTGGTTGAAAGTTCTAAGTGTCATTCGAGGACGAAAGTTCCCAAGTAGAGGATATTGTAAGACCCCCAAAATGAGATAGGGTGTTTAGAGCCTAAAATGTTTATCTTTATCTTAATGTTCTAAGGTCCTAAAATTGCTCATAATATGGTTAAGAGGCCAGTGCAAAGTTTGAGGTGATTTGGAAGTCAAACGTCAAGGGTCGACCAAGACCTATGGCCTCATACGTCTATGCGTGCTTATATGTGTATGAATGAGCTTATGAAGTCTTAAAATGAGTTATAATGATGTTAAATGGTATCATATGAAGTTTCGAAAAGTTTGGAGGTCAAACATCCAAGACGTTCGAAAGATAGCCTCGAGACATGCATGTGTGTGTCTTGATGGAACCTTGCATGTTTGGACGTGTTGCAGGTGTTTGTTTTGGGTGAAACTTATGTGGAATGTAACATTTCGAAAACGTAAGACGTGTCGTTAAGCCTAACAAAGGTGTCGGGAAGTCTAGACACTGTTTTTAAGGTTAGTTTCATGAAAATAGGACACTTAGGAAGTTTTGGAAACAAAATGTTTAAGAATGTCCAAGACGTCCGAAAGTTGGTCCATAGAGGTGCTAGTGTGCCTTAGCCTAGGTGACTAGTTTGTAATAGACGGAGTTTAACGAAATCTGAGAAAAGTATGTGTAACACGTGTTAGGAATGTATCAAGCTTGGAACATCCGGGTACGACTCCCCAAGGACCAACCAAGGGCCCTTGAGGTGGACCCTAGTGTTAGAAGCAACACTGCCGGGTAGTGTGCAATCGATGGCAAATGAGATGGGCCGTGTGTGGACAAACGGGGCGTTGATGCCTCCGTTGTCCCATTCTTAGCCATGTTGAGGAAGCCTCTCGCCTGCACAGTCTCTGAACTCAACGACGGAGTGTAGGACGAGAGGGGTAGAGCCCGTCGACTCGCAGACGAACCATCGTTCGGGGTCTCGTCTGTGAGGGTCGAGTTTGCTGTCTAATTTAAGATGGTTTTATTTAATTAGTTGGATGGTTAAGTGGTTTAATTAGGGTTTAAGGGAGTTTAATTAAGTGGATTTAAGACCCAATATAATGTCACGCCTCAAAACCCATTGAGACGGACTGGCATCCGATGCCCCAAAGGCCCGAGAGAACCAACCTGCAACCTGTTCTTACTGTGCATATAACTATAACAATGGTGACAAATTCACCTAGGATGCAACGAAACAAAACAACATAAGTAGGTCAAAACTTATATACAAGACTTGGCCGTTGAGGCCACAACTCCTTAAGACACAACTGAACCATGTATATACATCTACAAAGCCTCTAAAAGATAGAAGACTAGAGTAGGTCGGGACAGACCCCGTGTTACACTTAAATACGATACAATACCAAAATGAATTTATCAAGGACTCAATAAAGCTCCGAATCAACTTGGAGCTCACCAAAAGTAGCAGAGTGTCGTGTGCTCCTACTGAGGAGGTCTACTAGCTGGAGTACCTGTGCCTGCAGCATGAAATGCAGCGTCCCCAATAAGGGACGTCAGTACAAAAAATATACTGAATATGTAAGGCAATAGCATATGTAATAGGAGAGCTCAAATGAAACCAAGTAGCAACGTCTGAGTGCATAGATTAGGAGAGAAGACCACATTTGCTTACTCTTGTGGGATCAAGTAACTTACATTCTTTTCTTTACTTTTCTGTATGTTAAATCATTGTTGGGCATGTGATACAAGTGACCAGCTGATCTGTGGTAGAAGAGGATGACCCATGCTAGGCGTATTAACCTCTGGGATGCGGTCCTCATAATTGCACAACTTGGGATCTGTCCATGCTAGGCTTTCGCCCCTGAGCTGCCACCCTTCTATACCAATAGGGATCGTCCCATGGTAGGCTTTCGCCCCTGAGCTTCCACCCTTAATTATATAGATTTCTTCACGTAGATTCTTTAATCTTTGAGATTTTTAACAATCAGTTCATAACTCTTTTGAGATGTTATTTTTGTGGTCATAATCATTTTGGAGATATGGAAGTACGGAAGAAGACATGAAAATAGTACTTCAAAGAAATAACAATGACATAAGGAGCTATGTAACATCAACACATTACTTTAAGAGATTAATGACACAATTGACTTCAAACAACAAAGAGGAGGATTCACAGACTTGCTTTTGCAATTACCATTTCTATACCAGCACATGGGGGATAATTACACAAGTATAAAACAGTGAACAGATAATGAAGTAGTTCTATGCACTACGGAGAGGGGGGAATATTGTTAACAATTTGGAGATAGTATGCTGGCACTATGTTTCCTTTTCTAGGAATAGAACTTATGAGATTCACTTCATTGATATTAATTGCAGGTGTCAGATTTCATGCCAAAGCGATATAGAATCGAATAGCCTTACATACCTTATCCTCGGACTGATATACTATCACGATTCATCCTCCCCTTTTTGGTTTTAATCTACAATTTAAGTCATGGTAAACTAAAATTAGCAGCTATCACACCGTGAGCCTTGTAAAACAGTAGCTAACTTTGACTGATAATGAGCCCATACAACCCTTCACATAATGTGTATTACCACACCCTCATTCTCTGTCCATCACATACATTATACATCCTTTTTCCCAAGATTAACCGAGCTGTGCCAACAGTAATATACTTAGAACAACCCCAAATATTCTTTATCATACAACCAAGTATTGAACTCACCACCCCCTTGAGTCCTTCATGAAAGCACACCACTAATTCCTCACTCAAACTCATACATAAGGAAGACAAAAATGGAGCAGTCACCTTACCTCAATTTCTTCAACTTCTCCTTATAACTTGAATTCTTTTAGAACTTCATCTTCCCTTCACACTTGAACCAAAAAAGAAAGGTATTTTAATAACTAAGGAAGTGAGCAGTAGCTGCTGGAAATATTCTGCCTGTGTACTTATATTAGAGCATGAATAACATGTTTTCCTTATCATCCAAGGGAGAATTAAGCTAAATCCATGAGTTTTCACTTACCTTGGTTTGCAGGTATGAGGGTTTCTTCAAGAATCCTAGAAAACTTTAAAGCTGCTGGTTTAATCCTTAAGAGAAAAGAGAGACAGAGAGAGAGAGAGAGAGCTGGAGTTAAATTTTATTTTTATGTGTTAAAATGGGAGAAGAATATCTGCTCATATTGGATATGTGTAGAGCTTTATTGACCACAAAAATATCCTCTAGAACCTCCTTTTTTGGGGGTCCATTTTCAGCCACTAATTGGTCAAGTAGGTGATGCACCTGCTTATGCACATCAAGCAGCTCAAAAGGTTAAACTAGGTGATGCACCTAGTTGCTTTCACTTGGGCTTTATCCATATTGGGCCTTGGCAAATTTGGCTGCTGGGATTTCTTTCAGATTTTATTTTCTTTTAATAGATTTGGGCTTCAAGTGACAGCCCATTAATATAAGTCTAAATCTGGTCCGTCAAACTTGGCCCTTTAATTATATTAAAGCTTAAGTAGGTGATGCAGCTGCTAGCTTAAATTAAGCCAAGCAAGCAGCTCAATTATTTTAAGTAGGTGATGAAAGCTCTTGTGGTAGCTCTAACTCATAGGCGACTTGGACGAATTTTCGGATAATCTTATATGGCCCTATATAGCATGGACTCAGCTTTCCCTTTTTACCAAACCTCATTACCCCTTTCATCGGAGACACCTTCAAGAACACCCAATCCCCTATAGAAAATTCTAGTCCTCTCTTTCTAATATCTGCATATGATTTATGTCGACATTGAGCTATTTCTAGCCGCTGCTGTATCACTTTGACTTTTTCCATAGCTTGATGAACAAGATCTGGCCCAAATAAGGCAGTTTCACCTGTTTTGAACCAGCCAATTGGTGATCTACACTTTTGACCATATAAAGCTTCATAAGGTGCCATTTTAATGCTCGAAGGGTAGCTATTGTTATAAGCAAATTCAATAAGTGGTAGGTGATCATCCCAACTACCCTTGAAATCTAATATACAAGCTCGCAGCATATCCTCAAGTGTCTGAATTGTACGTTCTGCCTGACCATCCGTTTGAGGATGAAAGGCTGTACTTAAATTCACTTGTGTTCCCAAACTCTTTTGAAATGACTTCCAAAAATTTGCAGTGAATTGAGATCCTCTATCAGATATTATAGAGATTGGCACTCCATGTAGTCCAACTATCTCTTTAAAGTACAACCTCGCATACTCTTCAGTTGTATAAGTAGTCTTCACCGGGTAGAAGTGTGCTGCTTTGGTAAGTCTGTCAACTATTACCCATATGGAGTCAAACTTCCGGAATGAGCGAGGCAAACCAGTAACAAATCCATGTTGATCATGTCCCATTTCCTAATTGGAAGTTCTATACGCTGCATGGAACCTTCGGGCTTTTGGTGTTCTACTTTTACCTGTAGACAATTTGGACACTGAGCCATGAATTCTGCAATGTTCTTCTTCATGACCCCCCACCAATACATTTCTTTCAAGTCATTATACATTTTAGTTGACCCCGGATGAACAGATATCTTGAATTATGTGCTTCCATCATGATCCTCTTTCTTAGTTCATCTATATTAGGTACACACAATCTGTTTTGACATCGAAGTACTTCGTCTTTCTTAAGCTCAAATGCCTTTGTCATACCATGTAGTACATTCTCTTTAAGTTGTAAAAGAATTGGATCAGTGTACTGCTTCTCTTTCACTTCCACTACTAATGAGGATTCTGCCGCATTTTGCACAATAACCCCTTCGTCTTGAGATTCAAGAAGGCGAACGCCCAAGTTCGCTAGTTGGGACATATCCTTAGTCTCCTTGTCTTTCCACAGACTTCCCATAAGTGTTTGCCATTATTTTATGGCTTAAAGCATCAGCTACTACATTAGCTTTACCGGGATGATATAAGATGTCAATGTCATAATCTTTTAATAGCTCCAGCCACCTTCGCTGCCTTAGATTTAAGTCCTTTGCTTAAAGATATATTGCAAGCTTTTGTGATCTGTGTATATATCAACATGAACTCTATACAAGTAGTGTCGCCATATCTTCAAAGCAAAAACAACTGCTGCTAGCTCTAGATCATGTGTTGGATAATTTTTCTCATGTGGCCGCAACTTCCTTGAGCCATAAGCTATAACTTTACCATGCTGCAGCAAGACACAACCTAAGCCCACTCTTGAAGCATCACAGTACACTACATAGCCTTCTGTACCTTCTGGAAGTACCAACACAGGTGTAGAAGTTAATTTACTCTTCAGCTGTTGGAAGCTTCTTTCACACTCATCGCTCCACTGAAACTTGGTTTCTTTGTGTGTTAGCTTTGTTAAGGGTGCAGCCATGGAAGAGAATCCTTCAACAAACCTTCTGTAATAACTTGCCAATCCAAGAAAACTACGAATCTCCATAGGCGTTGTAGGTCTTGGCCAATTTTTCACGGCTTCTATTTTCCGGTTAACAGCCCTTATTCCTTCCTCAGATACGATATGACTTAGGAATGCCACAGATTTCAATCAGAACTTACATTTAGAGAACTTTGCATATAATTTACGATCACAGAGAATTTGTAAAACCTGCCGCAAGTGATTAGCATGATCCTCTTCCGATCTTGAATACACCAAAATGTCATCTATGAACACTATCACGAACACATCTAAAAATGGCTTGAACACCCTATTCAATAAATCCATAAAAGGTGCTGGTGCATTTGTTAGCCCGAATGACATTACTAAGAACTCAAATGAACATATCGTGTTCGGAAAGCTATCTTGGGTATATGTTTGTCCTTGACCTCACTTGGTGATAACCTGACCTCAGGTCAATCTTTAAAAAACACCTAGCACCTTGTAATTGATCAAACAAATCATCAATTCTAGGGAGGGGATATTTGTTCTTAATCGTTACCTTATTCAACTGCTGGTAGTCGATACACATTCTTAACGAGCCATATTTTTGCGTACAAATAAACCTGGTGCTCCCCATGGGACATACTAGGCCTTATGAATCCCTTTTCTAATAAGTCTTTTAATTGCTCTTTCAACTCTCCTAATTCTGCCGGAGCCATTCTATACGGAGGAATTGAGATAGGTTGAGTATCTGGAAGCACATCAATACCGAACTCTACTTCTCGTTCTGGAGGCAAACCTGGAAGATCTTCAGGAACACATCTGGAAATTCATTTACCACCGGAATGGATTGAAGGGTTGGTGGTTCCGCTTCTACATTTTTCACTCTAACCAGATGGCATATGTATCCTTGGAAATCATCTTCTTTGCCTTAAGATAAGAAATAAATTTACCTGTTGGTGCCCCAATATTACCTTTCCGTTCGAGGACTACCTCTTTTGGAAACTGGAAATGCACTATCTTAGTTCGGCAATCTACCGTGGCGTAACAAGAAGCTAACCAATCCATATCAATTATAACATCAAAATCTACCATATCTAGCTCAACAAGGTCAGCCAATGTATCGCGACCAGAAACAGTTACAATGCAATTATGATAAACCCTTCTAGCTATAATAGACTCACCAATCGGTGTAGATACTTCAAATGGCTTCACTAATAATTCTGGTGTTCCTTTGAACCTTCAAGCAATCAATGGTGTAACATATGATAGTGTAGACCCCAGATCAATTAATGCATATACAATATGTGAAAAGATGGACAATGTACCTGTAACCACATCCGGCGAGGCTTCTGAATTTTGTCGATCCCCTAGTGCATATGTGCAATTCTGACCTCCACTAGAACTATCTGCTCCCCCGTGACCTGTAGGAATATGTAGTCCCCTACCTAAAGAAGGGGTTGATGAGGTCGACGCAACAACTGATCTAGTTGATTGTGCAACGCCACCCACTCCCGTATGAGGGCAGTTTCTCATCATATGCCCTGGTGTGCCACACCAAAAACAAACATCTGTCCCAAACCTGCATGCACCTAGATGATTCCTCCCACACTGTTTACAAGGCTGCCGTGGAGGCCTTGATTGGCTCGTAATTCCCTGCTCTTGATGACTCGCTATTTGTGAGCCTTGGCTTTCACTTCTTTGCCCAAACTGATTGCCCCTAAACCCTTGGAACCATGGTGGAGCACTAGCTGTAGAGTAGAAAGATGACGGCCTAGGTGGTCTGTTAGAGAACCGAGGCCTAAACTCACCTTGGGATGGTGTAAACTGCCCCATGGATCTGGCCCTCTTAGAATGCCCTGTTTCCAACTCTTGTGGCCTTCTTCTTTGCCTTTGATCCTCCAACTTTTGCGCAAAAGCCTGCATCCTTGCTATATCCATATCTTTATTCAACGAAGCAATTGTACAGACCCTAACATGAATCTAATCTATACACAAATCGATGAACTCTATCCTCCATAGTAGCTACTACATTAGGAGCATACCTAGCCAAGGAATTAAATTTGAGACTATACTCTCTCACACTCATATTTCCTTGGTGGTGATTTAAGAACTGATCCGCACGGGCCTCTCAATTCTCCATTTGTAGATAATGGTCAAGGAATGACTTTTTGAACTCTTTCCACCTAGCTGAAGGTGCATCTGTACCCCTAGATTGCTTCCAAGCTTCATACCACAATATAGCTACACCCTTTAATCTGTATGCAACTAGCTCAAGTGCTTATTTACCACTTATATGCATAATATCCAAAGTTTGTTTGATCTGATCTATAAAGTCTTGGGGATCTTTATTAGGATCTGACCCGGTAAATGATGGAGGGTCGAAGTTAAGAAAATCACGTATCATTGTTCTAGCTGATCTATCTACACCACTAGTACCTGCAATTGGACCTTCTTGCCTTTGGCCATGACCATCAACTATACGAGTCAATAATTGGACTGCATTCCTCAAATCTTGTTCGGTAGCATTGATAGGGGGTTCCTTAGGTTCATCTTCCCTCCTTAGTTCTTCCGGAGATGGAGGCGTCAGGGAAGTCTGCGATAGAGACTCATCTTGAGCCCCACTTTGATCAGCTTGACTTGGTGGTGGTTGGCTGGTCCCTTCTTGGGCAACCACATCTACTCGTTTACCAGTACTTTTACTCCTTCTCGTAACCGGCATCTTTGCTATAATAAAACAATTGGGAAATTAGATATGATTCACCTACAACACTGGTTCTATCGCACGATCTAAGAAATGAAAGAATTGAGACAACTCCTACATGTCCCGTAGCCTCCTGTTTATAGATGTGGTGCACAACACATCCATAAGCAAGACTCTACACAGACACGGCTTTGTAGACTCCCTAGGATGACCTGCTCTGATACCACTTTTTGTCACGCCTCAAACCCCATTGAGACGGATAGGCACCCGATGCCCTAAAAGCCCGAGAGAACCAACATGCAACCTGTTCTTACTGTGCATATAATTATAACAATTGTGACAAGTTCACCTAGGATGCAGTGAAACAAAACAACATAAGTAGGTCCAAAAGTTATATACAAGACTTGGTCGTTGAGGCCACAACTCCTTAAGACACAACTGATCCATGTACATACATCTACAAAGCCTCTAAAAGATAGAAGACTAGAGTAGGTCGGGACCCCGCCTTACCCTTAACTATGATAAAATACCAAAATAAATTTATCAAGGACTCAATAAACCTCCGAATCAACTTGGAGCTCACCAAAAGTTGTGTCGTGTGCGCCTACTGAGGAGGTCTACTAGCTGGAGTACCTGTGCTTGCAGCATGAAATGCAGCATCCCCAATAAGGGACGTCAGTACGAAAAAGTACTGAATATGTAAGGCAATAGCATATGTAATACGAGAGATCAAATGAAACCAAGTAGCAACGGATGAGTGCATAGATTAGGAGAGAAGACCACCTTTGCTTACTCTTGTGGGATCAAGTAAGTTACATTATTTTCTTTACTTTTCTGTATGTTATAATATTTGTTGGGCATGTGATACAAGTGACCAGCTGATCAGTCGTAGAAGAGGATGACCCATGCTAGGCGTATTAACCCCTGGGATGTGGTCCTCATAATTACACAACTTGGGATCGGCCCATGCTAGGCTTTCGCCCCTGAGCTGCCACCCTTCTATACCAATAGGGATCGGCCCATGCTAGGCTTTCACCCCTGAGCTGCCACCTTTAATCATATAGATTTCTTCACATAGATTCTTTAATCTTTGAGATTGTTGTTTATCAGTTCATAACTCTTTTGAGATGTTATTTTGGTGGTCATAATCATTTTGGAGATATGGAAGTACGGACCAGTAATAGAAGACATGAGAATAATACTTCAAGGAAATAACAATGACATAAGGAGCTATCTAACATCAACACATTACTTTAAGAGATTAATGACACAATTGACTTCAAACAACAAAGAGGAGGATTCACAGACTTGCTTTTGCAATTACCATTTCTATACCAGCACATGGGGGATAATTACACAAGTATAAAACAGTGAACAGATAATGAAGTAGTTCTATGCACTACGGAGAGGGGGGAAATATTGTTAACAATTTGGAGATAGTAAACTGCCACTATGTTTCCTTCTCTAGGAATAGAACTTATGAGATTCACTTCATTGATATTAATTGCAGGTGTCAGATTTCATGCCAAAGGGATATAGAATCGAATAGCCTTACATACCTTATCCTCGGACTGATATACTATCACGATTCATCCTCCCCTTTTTGGTTTTAATCTACAATTTAAGTCATGGTAAACTAAAATTAGCAGCTATCACACCGTGAGCCTTGTAAAACAGTAGCTAACTTTGACTGATAATGAGCCTATACAGCCCTTAACATAATGTGTATTACCACACCCTCATTCTCTGTCCATCACATACATTATAGATCTTTTTCCCAAGATTAACCAAGCTGCGCCAACAGTAATATACATAGAACAACCCCAAATATTCTTTATCATACAACCAAGTATTGAACTCACCACCCCCTTGAGTTCTTCATGAAAGCACACCACTAATTCCTAACTCAAACTCATACATAAGGAAGACAAAAATGGAGCAGTCACCTTACCTCAAATTCTTCAACTTCTCCTTATAACTTGAATTCTTTTAGAACTTCAGCTTCCCTTCACACTTGAACCAAAGAAGAAAGGTATTTTAATAACTAAGGAAGTAAGCAGTAGCTGCTGGAAATATTCTGCCTGTGTAGTTATATAAGAGCATGAATAACATGTTTTCCTAATCATCCACGGGAGAATTAAGCTAAATCTAGGAGTTTTCACTTACCTTGGTTTGCAGGTATGAGGGTTTCTTCAAGAACCCTAGAAAACTTTAAAGCTGCTGGTTTAATCATTAAGAGAAAAGAGAGAGAGAGAGAGAGAGAGAGAGAGCTGGAGTTAAATTTTATTTTTATGTGTTAAAATGGGTGAAGAATATCTGCTCATATTGGATATGTATAACCACAAAAATATCCTCTAGAACCTCCTTTTTTGGGGGTCCATTTTCAGCCACTAATTGGTCAAGTAGGTGATGCACTTGCTTCTGCACATCAAGCAGCTCAAAAGGTCAAACTAGGTGATGCACCTAGTTGCTTTCACTTGGGCTTTATCCATATTGGGCCTTGGCAGATTTGGCTGCAGGGATTTCTTTCAGATTTTATTTTCATTTAATAGATTTGGACTTCATGTGACAGCCCATTAATATAAGCCTAAATCTGGTCCATCAAACTTGGCCCTTTAACTATATTAAAGCTTAAGTAGGTGATGCAGCTGCTAGCTTAAATTAAGCCAAGCAAGCAACTCAATTATTTTATTTCAATTTCTGAATGTTAATCCCTTGTTCTTCAACTTAGCACTTAACTTTTAACTTTAAGCTCAATTACCACCTTACTATATCTACTTAAATACTTTCCGTCAGAGTTAATTTGCATTACACATGCTGAAACCTGCAAGGCGTTACATCACCATCCGAGCTAGTTTAAACCAACACTAACCATATAAGAAACATGATCCCTCACCTACACTATAAGTCTATGTGTATCACATGAATAGAACTAGCATACACATAATACAGGCCGTCACATATAAATACTCCCAACCCTCATTAATCTAACACAACTCTAAAACAAATCTCTCTACCTTCTCTCTCTATTGGAAGACCCCATTGAATCTAAGTCTAGGAGGTGAGTGGGGGCTGGAAAAGGGTGGATTCATCTTCAATTTCTCATCAAGACAATAAGGTATGGGATCTCTTCACCTTTGAGACCTCTTTCCTCAAAGGGTTCATCCAAATTGATTTCAAAAGTTAGTGATTTCTACTGGGTTTTCTCCAATTCCAAAATTGATGTTATGGATTGAGTTGTTGATGTTTCTCTTAGGTTAGTATGAGTTGATTAACATGTAGTCTAACTTAGTTGGAGTAATTGTTCATGCTCTTGCCTAAATTGAAGAAGATGTTCCCAAGTCCTTAACCCTAGGTTGTGTTCTTGGTTTAGATTGTAATTGTTCATTCAATTTACTTGTTTATGGGTTGAATTACTTGTATATGATGTTGATATGCTGCCTATGAACAAATTAGGATGATGATTATTAGTATTTCATGCTAGTTCTTGATAGATGATCTAGTAGGGTGAATTGACTAAATCCTAAGTTTGATCTATTATTGTATTGTGAAGTAGTGACTCTTCTATACTTGTGATTTCATGGGTTATTGAATTATGGTGATTTGATGACCTAATTGGGTTGAAGTAAGGGTTTATGGTAAGACCTTGATGATGGTGAAATTGTGAAGAAGACTTGGTAAGTCTTGTGACCTTATCCATTGTTTCAATTATGGTTAATTATGATTAAGTCATGATGATTGTATTGGAGCATGATTTGTATAGGATTTATAGGTTGGTATGATGTTGAATTGAAATGTCTTGGTATGGTCATGAGGTTTATTAAGATGTAAAGTAATAAGGGTGACGATAATTGCCAAATGTGATTTATTATTGAAAGGCTATAAAATGTTAACCTTACTTGTGTGAATTGTGATGAAAGGCTTTTACTCATACAATTCCTATTGAGCTATTATGATGAAGATTATACAAGGGCTAGACCCTATGACCTAAATTAAGTTATGATTGATAAATAAAGATTAAAGACATTTCAATAAGGGACTAGCTTAACACCAATGAACTTGACAATGGGAGGTAATGGCTTTCCAATAGAGGAAGTGTTATCCTTTGGTCCTTTATGTGATGTTGACTCCCCATTGAGGGATAATCATTTCATTGATTCTCATGAGATGAGGCCCCAATTACCAAGTGGTATAGAGAGGGAATTACCTATCTCTTAGTTCTTAAACTATGTTTCCCCCATAGGAAGACTAGCTAGTGGATCCACCTAGAAAGCTATGTTTACGTTAGGTATTACATTGGTCGGTAGACCACCTTCCATCGGTGTAAGGTTTATGACACCGGATTCCGCATTTAGCTCATGTGGTCTATGTCGGTTAAGGCAAGTGTTCCCTAAACTAAAATGAAATAATAATGTATAGGCTAACTAAGGTGACTTGAAAGGTTAGACTTAACTTAGGTAGGGGTATGGGACTCTACCTAGGTCTTGCACTAGTTTGCCTTGATAGGAGCTTTAGGAGGTCAATATTATGTATGTAAATGATAATAAAGGTAAATTACTTTATATCATGATTATGATGCTTATGAATATGTAATTGGTTCTTATTGATTAAAGCATAAACTTATGTATGTTGAAGGTTATGTTATGTGAAGTAAGTTACTATTTGTGATTCTTGTTTGGTTACTTCATTGAGTAGGATTATGGGGCTTTACTTGATCATTGCACTTGTGGCTTTATAGGTTTATGTATGGTTGTCTTGCTTTACTAGTTCATATGATTAACTCTTATTTATACTTGTAATATGATTACTTGATGTTAGGGTTATGTGAGATTATGGGTTCAAATATGTGATATGCATATTGTTGCTTTGACTTGATTAAGCATGTTTAATTGGTTAGTCTAGTTGTTGATTGTGCATAAGACATAAATGACATGATTTAACTAAATGTACCTTTTTAGCATGTTTGATTGTTATATGTGCATATGATCTCATACTTAGTACATGTGGCATACTAACCCCATTTTCTCCCTTTTTCCCAAACTCTTTAGGTTCTGGTCATTGAGGTTTGGTTCGAGGCGATTGAGAAGAAAGCTTGGATACTCTTATCCAAGTGGTAGGTCCTCATTTCCCCGAAGATGTTGCCGATATTCTACCTACAGATTGTTTAGCTATTATGATGCTTATGTCGACTCTATCTTTTAATTTGAAGAGAAAGTTGTAAAAGCCTATATGTGGCTTACTTTTATTATTGTAGGGCTATGACCATGTTGTATCGTTGTTCTAGATGGTTTATGAGATGAGACAGATTTTATGACTCTAATTCTATCTTATATATGTGTATGACTAAAAGTAGAAGACTAAGTAATATTCCTATACAAATGGGTCTATGTATACTCGATATTATACTATTATGTGTATGTAGAGGTCTATGTAAACCTCCGATTAGATATAGTTAAAAAGTTGTAATTTTTCCGCATATTTTAGCCAATAAATGTTATGATGAATGCTAAGAGGCTAGTCTTAGTCCTCAAAGAGGAAGATGACGCCGGTTACGTCTAGGGGGTGCTCCCCGCATGTGAAAAACTTGGTATTAGAGCATGAGGTTAAATATCCTTGATAATTACGTCTCTCTCAACCACGTCTATGTAGATTCGTACTCATAATTGTGAAGTGCGCCACACTTATGAATAGGAATCTATATGATGATTAGGAATCTCTCTCTTTCTTGGAAATCCAATATCGTGCCTCTAGAGTAACTATTATGTGTTTTCGTCTTAACCTTGTATTTTTTGTTATAGGCAAAGAATACTCGGAGGAATGCAGCTAGGAGGCTTGAGGAGGAGATTGCTCCTCCCCGTGTTGAAGAAGATCCTCCACTTGAAGAGGGGGTCAATGTTGAGCAAGTTCCGGCCAACCCTCCACCCATGACAGATGCAGACATAAGGGCTGCCTTTCTTGAAATGGCCCAAGCCATTACTTCTCAAGCTCAAGCCGCCACTCTCCAAGCTCAAGCTATGACGGCACAAGACAACCGGGAGGTTGCACCTCAAGCCAACTTGCAAGTCTCTACTATGCTATCCCGTTTGAGGGACTTTACTCGGATGAATCCGCTACCTTCTATGGTTTTAGGGTTGATGAGGACCCCCAAGAGTTCATCGTTGAGGTGTATAAGGTTCTCTTTGCTATGGGGTTGAGTTCAAGTGAGAAGGCCGAGTTAGCCACATATCAATTCAAAGATGTGGCTCAAACTTGGTATGTTCAATGAAGAGATAATCGGCCTCTTTGTGGTGGACCGGTAACATGGGAGACATTCAAAAAGGCATTTCTTGATCGATTCTTCCCTAGAGAGATGAGGGAGGCCAAAGTGGTGGAACTCATCAACCTTCGTCAAGGAGGTATGAGTGTTCTCGAGTATTCTATGAAGTTTACTAAGTTGTCGAAATATGCTCCTTCCTTGGTTTCGAATCCGAGAGATGAGATGAGCTGCTTCGTGACGTGTGTATCGGATGATCTACAAGAATAATGTCATTCGGCCATGCTTTATGATAATATGAATATATCTCAGCTTATGGTGCATGCTAGGCAAGTTGAGGAGGCACGGGTTAGGAGAAAGGCAAGAGATGCTAAGAAGACAAGGTCCTTTGAAAAGGATTCTTCCAAGAGTAGGCTTGAGATTCAAGACAAGCCTAGGTTCAAAAAGAGGTTCTCTAATCAAGTTCCATCCAAGTTCTCAAAAACTCGGGATGAAAAAGGGTTAAAGCCGAGAGCTCTTAAGGGGAAGAGTGGGAACTCACCTAATGAGAAGACGACATGTGCCAAGTGTGGAAATGGTCATTTTGGTGATTTTTTGGTTGGAACAGGTAATTGTTTTTGTTGTGGCAAGAGTGGCCACAAAGTTCGTGATTGTCCTAACATGAAGGGGCAAGAGAAGAGTGGTCAAGCAAGTGGTTCTAGTGATGCTCCAAAGAAGAACCGCTTCTATGCTCTTCGTTCTAGGGGTGAGCAAGAGACCTCTTCCGATGTGGTGACCGGTATGTTACAAGTCTTTATTATTGATGTTTATGCTTTACTTGATCCGGGTGATACTTTGTCTTTTGTCACTCCTCTTGTAGCTAAAAAGTTTGATATTTTACCCGATGTCTTGCATGAGCCTTTCTTAGTATCTACACCGGTGGGTGAATCGGTTGTTGTATAGAGGGTATATGGAAATTGTCCTATCATGTTGCCCAATAGAGTTTCTAATATTGATCTAGTTGAACTAGATATGCTTGATTTTGATATTATTTTGGGTATGGATTGGTTGCATTCTTGTTTTACAACTATTGATTGTAGGACAAGGGTAGTGAGGTTCAATTTCCCGAATGAACCCGTTGTTAAGTGGAAGGGGGGAAGTTCTATTCCTAGAGGTCGTATTATTTCTTGTTTGAAGGCTTGCAAAATGATCTCTAAGGGCTGCCTATATCATATAGTGAGAGTCCAAGATCTTGACTCCGAAATTCCTCCCATTGAGTTGGTACCCGTAGTGAGTGAATTTCCAGAGGTCTTCCCTAATGACCTTCCCGGTATTCCTCTCCAACGGCAAATTGATTTTGGTATCGATTTGCTACCGGAAACAAACCCTATTTTGATTCCTCCTTATCGAATGGCTCCGGCCGAATTGAAGGAATTGAAGGCACAACTTAAAGATTTGCTAGACTAGGGATTTATAAGGCTTACCATTTCTCCGTGGGGTGCTCAAGTCTTGTTCGTGAAGAAGAAAGATGGGTCCTTGAGAATGTGTATTTATTACCGCCAACTCAACAAAGTCACAATCAAGAACAAGTACCCTCTTCCTCGGATTGATGATTTATTTGATCAACTCCGTGGGGCAAGCTACTTCTCCAAAATTGATTTGAGGTCGGGGTATCACCAACTAAGGGTGAGAGGTGAAGATGTACCAAAGACGGCTTTTAGGACTCATTATGGCCACTATGAGTTTCTTGTTATGTCCTTTGGTCTCATTAATGCTCCAGCGGCGTTCATGGACCTAATGAATAGAGTATTTCGAAGTTACCTAGATTCATTTGTCATTGTGTTCATTGACAACATCTTGGTTTACTTGAAGAATGAAGGTGATCACATGGGTCATTTGAGGGTGGTATTGCAAACCCTTAAAGAGAATCAATTGTTTTCCAAGTATAGCAAATGCGAGTTTTGGTCGAGGTCAGTGGAATTTCTTGGTCACATCATCTCTAGCGAAGGAGTTGAGGTTAATCCAAGGAAGACGGAAGCGGTTAGAAATTGGCCGAGACCATTGACTCCAACCGACATATGGAGTTTCTTGGGTCTTGCGGGTTATTATCGGAGGTTTGTGGATAGTTTTGCGTCTATTGCATCTCCTTTGACTACTTTGACCCAAAAGAGTAAGAAGTTTGAGTGGTCGGAAGCATGTGAAAAGAGCTTCCAATTATTGAAAGATAGGCTTACTTCGGCTCCAGTGTTGACATTACCGGAGGGTACAAAGGGAGTGGTTTATTGTGATGCATCCCGTGTTGGTTTGGGGTGTGTGCTTATGCAACATGGGAAGGTTATTGCCTATGCTTCTAGGAAACTTAAGGTGCATAAGAGGAACTATCCCACTCATGACCTTGAGTTAGCGGCCGTGGTGTTTTCTTTGAAGATTTGGAGGCATTATTTGTATGGTGTCCATGTTGACAGTTCACCGATCATAAAAATCTCCAATACGTGTTTACCCAAAAGGAGTTGAATCTCCGACAAAGAAGATGGCTTGAATTATTGAAAGATTATGATATGAGTGTTCTTTATCATCCGGGCAAGGCGAATGTTTTAGCGGATGCTCTAAGTCGTTTGTCTATGGGTAGTGTTTCTCATGTTGATGAAGCCAAAAGGGACCTAGTGAAAGAGGTTCATCGATTGGCTAGATTGGGATTTAGATTGGAGGGTTCTTCAAATGGTTGTGTGATGGTCCATCATAACTCCGAATCATATTTGGTTGTTGAGGTGAAGTCTAAACAACACCTTGATAAACCATAATGGAGTTGAAAGAATCAGTTCTTGGCAAGTTTAATGAGTCCTTCTCCTTAGGGGGGGGGGGATGATGTTTTGAGATATCAAGGGCGGTTGTGTGTTCCTAATGTTGATGATTTGAGGAACCGTACCTTGAGAAAGATCACGGGTCCTATTATTCCATTCATCCGGGGTAAACAAAGATGTATCATAACCTTAGAGAGGTGTATTGATGGAAGGTTTGAAAAGGGACATAGCGGAGTTTGTTGCTAAGTGTCCAAATTGCCAACAAGTGAAAGTTGAGCATCTAAAACCGGGTGGCTTACTACAAGAAATCCAAATTCGTACTTGGAAGTGGGAAGACATCAATATGGATTTTGTGGTAGGATTGCCTAAGACCCAAAAATGGTATGACTCCATTTGGGTGGTGGTTGATAGGTTTACCAAGTCCGCTCATTTCATTCTCGTCAAGGCTACTTATTCGGCGGAAGATCATGCCAAGATCTTCATAGACGTGATTGTGTGTGGCCATGGTATTCCGTTATCCATCATATCGGATAGGGGTGCACAATTCACATCTAGGTTTTGGAGGTCATTTCAAGAAGGGTTGGGTACTAAGGTGAAGTTGAGTACCGCTTTTCATCCTCAAACGAATGGTCAAGTGGAACGTACTATTCAAACCCTTGAGGATATGCTTAGAGCTTGTGTCAATGATTTCAAAGGGAGTTGGGATAAGCACTTGCCTTTGGTAGAGTTTTTTTATAATAATAGTTTTCATTCATCTATTTGCATGGCTCCCTATGAAGCCTTGTATGGTAGGAGGTGCAGGTCTCCTATTGGGTGGTTTGAAGTTGGAGAGTCCTTAATTCTCGATCTCGACTTGATTTATAAGACATTGGAGAAAGTTCATATAATAAGGAATCGGTTGCAGATGGCCTATAGTCGGCAAAAGTCCTATGCCGATAATAGGAGAAGGGATCATGAGTCTGAGGAAGGTGACAAAGTGTATTTGAAGATTTCTCCTACGAAAGGGGTTGTTAGATTTGGCAAGAAAGGGAAGTTGAGCCCTCGTTATGTGGGTCCCTATGAGATTTTACAAAGGGTTGGTAAAGTGGCCTATGAGTTGAGGTTGCCAAGTGAATTGGCTTCGGTTCATCCGGTCTTTCATGTTTCCATGCTTAAGAAGTGTGTGGGTGATCCCGAGTCCATTCTTCCTATTGAGGGCCTTGGGGTCAAGGATAACCTCTCTTATGAGGAGGTTCTGGTCCAAATTCTTGATAGACAAGTGAAAAGGTTGAGGAACAAAGAGGTTGTATCCGTAAAAGTGTTATGGAGGAACCACTTAGTTGAGGGTGCTACATGGGAGGCTGAGGCCGACATGAAGTCCCGATATCCTCATATTTTTTATGATTGAGGTTAGTCATCCTTTTAATAGTATAAATATGATTAGGAATTGAAGTCCTTTGATTTTTGGGTGAAGAAATCCGAAAGTCGAATTTTTCAAAGTGAGGCAGTGAACTTCCAGTGATTTTCTTCCAAAAATGTGAAATTTTGTTTTTGGCTTGTTTTGAGTCATGTTGTGCATTTTGACATGTTGAGTCTTCATGAAATGTATAGTATCATGTTAATAAGTTGAATTTGAATCTAATTGACTCATGTTTGTCGTGTTGTGCTCAAATGGTTATTGTGAGAAGGAAGTACCTCATGAATTGATGTTGAGTCTCATATTTGGTAATTGAAGTTTTGAATTGCCTTGATTGAAATGATATGTATGATGTTGGTTGGGCTGCTAGTCTTGAGTCTATTCCTTCCTTGAAAAGAATTTTAGTGTCATTCGGGGATGAATGTTCCTAAGGGGGGATAATGTAACATTTTGAAAACGTAAGATGTGTCGTTAAGCCTAACATAGGTGTCGGGAAGTCTAGACACTGTTTTTAAGGTTAGTTTCATGAAAATAGGTCACTTAGGAATTTTGGAACCAAAATGTTTAAGAACGTCCAAGACGTCCGAAAGTTGGTCCATAGAGGTGCTAGTGTACAAGGCCTAGGTGACTAGTTTTTTACAGTCGGAATTTAACAAAATCTGAGAAACGTATGTGTAACACATGTTAGGAATGTTTCAAGGTTGAAACGTTCGGGTACGACTCCCCAAGGACCAACCAAGGGCCCTTGAGGAGGACCCTAGTGTTAGAAGCAACACTGCCTGGCAGTGTGCAATCGACGGCAAAGGAGACGGGCCGTGTGTGGACAAACAGGGTGTCGATGCCTTTGTTATCCCATACTTAGCTATGTTAAGGAAGCCCCTCGCCTGCACAGTCTCTGAACTCAACGACGGAGTGCAGGACGAGAGGGGTAGAGCCCGTCGACTCACAGACAGACCGTCGTTCGGGGTCTCGTCTGTGAGGGTCGAGTTTGCTGTTTAATTTAAGATGGTTTTATTTAATGAGTTGGAGGGTTAAGTGGTTTAATTTGGGGTTAAGGGAGTTTAATTAAGTTGATTAAAGACCCAATATAAATACTCCCAACCCTCATTAATCTAACACAACTCTAAAACAAATCTCTCTACCTTTTCTCTACTTTCTCTCTCTATTGGAAGACTCCATTGAAGCTATGTCTAGGAGGTGATTGGGGGATGGAAAAGGGTGGATTCATCTTCAATTTCTCATCAAGACAATAAGGTATGGGATATCTTCACCTTTGAGACCTCTTTCCTCAAAGGGCTCATCCAAATTGATTTCAAAAGTTAGTGATTTCTGATGGGTTTTCTCCAATTCCGAGATTGATGTTATGGATTGAGTTGTTGATGTTTCTTTTAGGTTAATATGAGTTGATTAAAATGTATTCTAACTTAATTGGAGTAATTGTTCATGGTCTTGCCTAAATTGAAGAAGATGTTCCCAAGTCCTTAACCCTACGTTGTGTTCTTGGTTTAGATTGTAATTGTTCATTCAATTTACTTGTTTATGGGTTGAATTACTTGTATATGATGTTGATATGCTGCCTATGAACAAATTAGGATGATGATTAGTCTTTCATGCTAGTTCTTGATAGATGATCTAGGGTAGGGTGAATTGACTAAATCCTAAGTTTGATCTACTATTGAATTGTGAAGTAGTGACTCTTCTATACTTGTGATTTCATGGATTATTGAATTATGGTGATTTGATGACCTAATTGGGTTGACGTAAGGGTTGATGGTAAGACCTTGATGATGGTGAAATTGTGAAGAAGACTTGGTAAGTCTTGCGACCTTATCCATTGTTTCAATTATGGTTAATTGTGATTAAGTCATGATGATTGTATTGGAGCATGCTTTGTATAGGATTTATAGGTTGGTATGATGTTGAATTGAAATATCTTGGTATGGTGTGAGGTTGATTATGATGTAAATTAATAAGGGTGATGATGATTGCCAAATGTGCTTTATTATTGAAAGACTATAAAGTGTTAACCTTACTTGTGTGAATTGTGATGAAAGGCTTTTACTTATACAATTCCTATTGAGCTATTATGATGACGCTTATACAAGGGCTAGACCCTATGACCTAAATTAAGTTATGATTGCTAAATAAAGACTAAAGACATTTCAATAAGGGACTAGCTTAGCACCGATGAACTTGACAATGGAGGTAATGGCTTTCCAATAGAGGAAGTGTTATCCTTTGGTCCTTTATGTGATGTTGACTCCCCATTGAGGGATACTCATTTCATTGATTCTCATGAGATGAGGGCCCAATTACCAAGTGATATGTAGAGGAATTACCTATCTCTTAGTTCTTGAACTATGTTACCCCCATAGGAAGACTAGATAGTGGATCCACCTAGAAAGCTACATTTATGTTAGGTATTACCTTGGCCGGTAGACCACCTTCCATCGGTGTAAGGTTTATGACACCGGATTCCGTATTAGCTCATGTGGTCTATGTCGGTTAAGGCAAGTGTTCCCTAAACTAAAATGAAGTAATAATGTATAGGCTAACTAAGGTGACTTGAAAGGTTAGACTTAACTTAGGTAGGGGTATGGGACTCTACCTAGTCTTGCACCAGTTTGCCTTGATAGGAGCTTTAGGAGGTCAATATTGTGTATGTAAATGATAATAAAGGTAAATTACTTTATATGATGATTATGATGCTTAGAATATGTAATTGGTTCTTGTTGATTAAAGCATGAACTTATGTATGTTGAAGGTTATGTCATGTGAAGTAAGTTACTATTTGTGATTCTTGTTTGGTTACTTGATTGAGTAGGGTTATGGGGCTTTACTTGATCATTGCACTTGTGGCTTTATAAGGGTTATGTATGGTTGTCTTGCTTTACTAGTTCATATGATTAGATCTTATTTGTACTTGTAATATGATTACTTGATGTTAGGGTTATGTGAGATTATGGGTTCAAATATGTGAGATGCATATTGTTGCTTTGACTTGATTAAGCATGTTTAATTGGTTAGTTTAGTTGTTGATTGTGCATAAGACATAAATGACATGATTTAACTAAATTTCCCTTTTTAGCATGTTTGATTGTTATATGTGCATATGATCTCATACTTAGTACATGTGGCGTACTAACCCCATTTTCTCCCTTTTTCCCAAACAATTTAGGTTCCGGTAGTTGAGGTTTGGTTCGAAGCGATTGAGAAGAAAGCTTGGATACTCTTATCATCCAAGTGGTAGGTCCTCATTTTCCCGAGGATGATGTCGATATTCTACCTACGGATTGTTTAGCTATTATGATGCTTATGTTGACTCTGTCTTTTCATTTGAAGACAAAGTTGTATAAAGCCTATATGTGGCTTACTTTTATTGTTGTAGGGCTATGCCCATGTTGTATCGTTGTTCTAGATGGTTTATGAGATGAGACAGATTTTATGACGCTAATTCTATCTTATATATGTGTATGACTAAAAGTAGAAGACTAAATAACCTTCCTATAGAACGGGTCTATGTACACTCGATATTATACTATTATGTGTATGGAGATGTCTATGTAAACATCCTATTAGATATAGTTAAAAAGTTTTAATTTTTCCGCATATTTTAGCTAATGAATGTTATGATGAATGCTAAAAGGCTAGTCTTAGTCCTCAAAGAGGACGCCGCCGGTTACGTCTAGGGGGTGCTCCTCAGATGTGACATGGAATGTCTACAACTTGTTAAGGGTTGTATTTACGTTGGAAACGTCAGGGTATGACTTCTAAAGTGCCCCACAAAAGGGCCCACAAGTAGGACCCAAGGCTGGTTGAGACACTGCGTTGGCAGTGTTTTATGACGGACCAAACGATGGCTAGTTGGTCAAACAATGGCCCGTAGGTGAGGTATCATCGATTGGTACTTAGATTGGGAAGTTCTCAAGCCAAAAATTGGCCAAGGACCAAGGAAGCCAATGCACGGCCCATCGACTGACCAACGGCCAGTAGATGGTTCCGTCGATGGTGGCCTGCAATCTGTGCCTGTGTACTGTATTATTAAAGGGGTGAATGGGAAATTCACCCCACGTCCTAAACCGACTCTAATTGAGTTATTTACCTAATTTTGGGTGTAATAAGTCATCAATGTGAACCTCCCATTCCCAATCCCATGCACATGTAAGAAACCTTTCCCTCCAAAAATCATCTCCCTAGAAACCTCCATTGTTGTTGAAGCTCAAGAATAGCTTGGAGCTTGGAATGGCATGATTTCTTCACCAAGTTTTAGAGGTCTTCATGTAGATAAAGGTATGGTGATCTTCATTTCTAGTTATCCTTCCATCTAGAGAGTTAAATCTCAAAGGTTCAAAAGAGAAAAATATGATCAAACATCTTCTTCTTCAATCTGCCATGGGTTCTTTCTTAAATTGATTTTAAAGGCATAATATGAATGTTTTAGTGATTATCTACTGATTTGAACATGGTTTTCAATCCAATTGCATGATGAACCCATGCTCTCTCACAAACTCGATTTTAGTCTATGTATGGCTTTGTGATCTTGATTTGTTATTTATTGAATTGTGATTCTATTACACTGAAGTGGTTATATATACTGTTATTTACATGAATTAATGTTGAATTGATGTTGAAGGATCCATATGGATTAATGTAAGAAGAATTCCACATGACTACTATATGATCTATGTATTCACTGTAAGGTTGGCTTTATGTCGATTGTTGTAAGACTTTGGATTATGTTAAGTTGCTTGTAGCTACTGTTTTAGGTTATATAATGATTTGATTATGGATAGGAATCTCGTATGACCAAAGTAAAAAATGATTGGCATGAATTGATCTAGCCCTTCTAATCTATCGATTGAAAATACTATGTATGTGATGTGGTCTGTATCTTTAGATTATGTGAAGCATGATTTCTTTGAGTAATGGTCTAATTAGCTACTGACTAACATGTACAATATAGTTAGAATATGATTGATGATCAAGGCCTTAGAGAATCAATAGTATCGGCTAATTCCTCTCTAGTCTAGCGAATTAATAAGCCTAATGCCTATGTTGGAAGCTTGATCTTGAAGTGCTTTAAGCATGATTTTGTTATGACTGAGTGGATGATTAGCTACTGCCTTTGATTGATATTATTGATGAAATATGATCTATAATCCATGTAAGTGAAATTGGTTGATGGTCTATGTCCTTCTACACTCTAACATGTTAATGATATGTTGTATTAGTTTGTAGTATGGCCTTGTAGTAGCTTGTGCATAATTTCTTATATGATTATTATGTTTTATCTATTGCCTATACTTGTAGTATTGATGAAATAGTAGTAATGATAAATGATGACCAAAGGCTAAAGGATTGGTAAGAATGCTTATCTCTTCTACTTTTCTATATTAATATAGTTGATAAAGTCTTGTATGGCATTGTGTGGTATGGTCCACTTATGGTGGCGGTGTTTATTTTATTTTCATTATACAGGTCTTGACCATGGCCTTGAAGGCTAATTGATGAGCATATGAACATGTGCTCATGATGATACTATGAGAAGTTTATGCCTACTTTCCTATTATAGTTGTGATCTAGGTTGTATGGCTATTGTATAAGCATGTGTATACCCATGTTAGGGTAAAGTATAGGAGATACCATTGATGTGTTAAAATGGTTAATAATCCCTTACCTATGTACCCCTATGTGAATGCATGAATAGTACAAGTAGGAGTCTTAAGTGTAATATGAAGTTCACTTGTCTACTATGCTATTGTGTGTTATGTAGTCTATGCTTGAAAGAGTATTATGGTCTGAGAGGGTGGCTGCCTCAATGTGCTGTTGATAGTCATTATGTGATCATGTTGACCAATGTACACACACACTCACTTTACATGCATGTTACAAGTAATATAGGTCATGGTGTCTAAATGAAAGGTAGTTCTCATATTCACTAGTGTCTACTACTATGTATTTTAAGATGATGTTTAGGAAAGTATGATATGTATTTCCTTAACTAGGATGACTTGATAGGTGTACTAGTATGGGCAAGGGTATGGACTTTGCCTATGCATTGCACATGTGTACCTTGATAGGATAGTTTCTAGGTTTGGTTTCTATGTGCATGAATATGAATGTATGGTCATGTGTGGTCTTAATGTGTTATGTGAAAGGTTTGCTCACATATACACACACACACATGTATGAAGATCTAGTCTAGAGAGGGGCCTTGAAAGATGTATTTATGTGTACCCTAAACTAGATGGTGCTATACATATGCTACGTCCATGTGAAAGGATTTCTCACATGAATTAGGTTGATGAACTCTCATCTATGACCACTGAGCTAAGCATATGAGGGGATGACTCTCCTAATCCTATGTTTTACGAATAAATGTTAATAAAGGCTTTTTCAATAAAGGGAACTTAGCTTAGCAGCGAGTGAACTTGTATATGAGTGTGTGTCCCTTTCCAATGTGGAAAAGGTAGGTCTACTATAAATCTCATGGGGTGGATAGACTCATAACCCAACAAGGGTGTAGAATTGATATTTCCATGATTTCCCCAAAGTTCCATAAACTATGTTTCCACCATAGGATACTAGCTAGTGGATCCACCTAGAGAGCTATGTCATGTTTGGTTCTACTTTGGCCGGTAGACCACCTTCCATCGGTGTAAGGTTTCATGACACCGGATTCCATGTTTAGCATCACATGGTCTATGTTGCTTAAGGCTATAGTTTCCCTAAAGTAAAATGGACAATGGAAGTAAATGACTAGGAGCCTAACTAGGATGACTTAAGCGAGGTTACTTAGGATAGGTGGAAGTAATGAACCCATCTAGACATTGCACAAGTAGCTACTTAGGAAATCTTAGGAACGTGTTCTAATACATGTCACTATGTATATGTTCTTTATGCATGACTTTGTAGTATTGGTCTACTTGTTATAAAGATGTGCATGGTATACTATATGTATGGTGTTGATATTATTGACTATATGATGAAGGTCTTGTATTGACATTAATGAAGTTGTTCTTGCTTACTTGTTGATGTATGAATTGGATGGTAAGGCTTGTGGTATTATGATAGGTTTACTAAGTATGTGTGTGGTTATGGGGCTTCACATATACATTGCACTAGTAGGCTTAGAATAGGATTGTGAGTAAGGTTTTATAATGCATGAATGTGAAGTGAAGTTGGTATATGTGCAAGTTAAAGGTAGTTACTGTAATTGTCCTATGGTATTGGTGTAAATATTTCTAAGTTGTATTATACTTCTATGATGATATGTGTTGGATTGTGTAGATGATATGTATGTTTTCTTGTGGCCTTAAGGTGATGCATTGCACCAAGTATCACTAGAGGGTTACTTGGGAAGTTAACGAATAAAAGGAAATAAAGCTCACTGTTAAGGGAAAGAGAGCTCACTGTAATGTGACTAAAAAAATGTCATAAATTCTATATGTGATCTTATGTAATGTTTGGCGTTTGAATATGTTTATATGAGGTATGTGAATGATATAAATATTATTGAATTAAGGTTTTATGATGATTTACTCAAAATGGCATGGAGTATGATTTCAAGAAAGTGTCCCTTTTAAGTTCATGTTTTTGCATGGTTGCCATACTTAGTACATTCTTGTGCTAATCCCATTCTTCTCTACTTTTTTATACAAAGTGTAGGTTATGGATGCTTAAAGGATGTCTTGAGTGGTGAAGATCTTGATAGATGATTCACAAGATCAATGGAAGGAATCCTTAAGTTCAAGGATCTCCTACTTATGTCTTTATTGTAAAGTCTTTAAATATAGTATAGTTATGTAATGTGTCTTATGGTCCGTGTCCCTAATGTACTCTAATGTTGTTGAGTCTAAGATGGCAAAGAGACTTAAGGTCTATATATGTATTATGACTTATGTTTTATCCATATATGAGATGAAGTTTCTAGCATATGATGTGCTATGAAAAGTTTTAAATTTTCCGCTAAATTTACTATGTCAATGCGATGAATGATAACTATGGGCTTGTATAAGACCTCCGATAGGTCAAGTATGCCATGTTACTTCTAGGGGGTGCTCCCCGAATGTGACAATGACCCTCCAAAACCTTTACCAAACATAGGGATGTCAACTAGTTAAATTTCTCTAGTTTCCGGACGTTAAGGCTTTTATTTACTCCTATTGCTCCGATACTTCTCAAACAAGTTATTTATAATTATTTAGGTCTAAAACCATCATTACTGAACATATAAGTCTCTAATATAGGTAATGGAATTTACGGAGTGTTACAATGTGTTTGTGTATTGTAAGTGTGTATGTCTCATTATGGGTGGTCTTAAGGATCATTTAGATGTGCCTAGAGAGGGTATATGGGAAGTCTCTCTTTTTCTTACTTAAGTGAGTCATAGGATTGCTTTTAGTGAGAATATTACATGCTCGGAAATGTCCTATATGAATTGGAATAACTTCACAGTAACAATGAAGGAATTCACTGTAACAGTGTTGTAGGTTACTGTAATGTTTCTCTAAAAATGTGATAAATTGCTTAAGTGTTGTATTATGTGTTTATAAGGTGTTAAATGTTGTTCTTATGCTTATACTATGATGTTTTAATAAAAAAAAGCATATTTCTACTAAATGTCCGTTATCATGATTTTTATGCATTATGCCTTACTTAGTACATGTGTTTGTACTAATTCCATATATATTTCTATCTCCATAGTTGTTAGTAGGTAAGAGTATCGGGAAGCAAGGTTTGGATTATAGCATCATTCAAGTGAAGTTGAAGTATGTCCTCTCTTGATTCCAGGGCATAGTTATCTTAGGTTTCTTTTATATTGAAGTATTGTAACAGACTAAGTATTTCTATATTTTGATGTATGGGCCGTGTCCCAAGTATTCTCGTGTCTAAGCTTTGATGATATTGAGACTTAGTATTTCCTATGATTTCTAATGAAAATTTTTATTAAAGATATTCTAATGTTTTGTGAAAAGTTTTAATTTTGCACTATTTTTCATTATGTTTATGCGATGAACGATACGAAAGGGCTTGTACAATACCTCCGAGAGGTGAAGTACGCCGGTTGCACTCCGAGAGTGCCATATCTTCTAGGTTATGCCCTAGGTATGTGACACCTATCAAGTCATCCTACTTAAGGTAATACATAACATGGTTCATATACATCTATCTTACATGCATAGTAGAAGACATTTAGTGAATATAAGAACAAACTTTCATTTAGACACCATGAACCTATAGTACCTTGTAAGCATGCATAATGTGTGATTGTGTGTGTACATTGGTCAACGTGATCACATAATGGCTATCAACCACACATTGAGGCAGCCACCCTCTTAGGACCACAATGCATAACCAAAACATATATCACACAACACAATTTAGCATAGGAGACAAGCTAACTTCACATTACATTCAAGACTCCTAACCTTAGCTATTCACACATTTACCTAGGGGTACATTGTTAGGGGGAATAAATCCTTAATACTTCATCGATGGAAGCACCTACACATAGCCCTAACATAACCATTTACATGTTCATAATACTAACAAAACCTAGACTCACAACTAGAATAGGAAACTAGGCACACGTTACACATAGTGTGATCATCATAACCACACATTCATATATTCATCAAATTGCCTTCAAGGTCATGGTAAACATATATATAATGACAATAAAGTAAACACCGCCACCATAAGTGGACCATACCACACAATACCATACAAGGCCAATTCTATCAACAATACTATAGAGAAGTAGAGAAGTAGAAGAGTATAGCAATTCGTACCAATCCTTTAACCTTAGATCATCATTGATCAATACAAGTATTTCATCAACAATTCAAGTATAGGGCAGTAGCTAAATATACATTAACATAAATGAAATCATACTTAAATCCCTACAAGATCATGATACCAACACAGGCACTAAACTATCAATTCAATAGAGAGTATAGGAAGTACGCAATCTTACCAATTCACATAAGCTTTGATCATCAACCATATTCCATCAAAAATGTACATGTAGGACAGTATCTAAATAAGTAGAAACCTAATCTAAATCATGCTTCGTCTAACCTAGAATCGAGATTGCATCACATACATAACATTTTCAATCTATAGGCTAGAAGCATGTAGATCAATCCTTAACAAGACTCCTTTGATTTGATAATCAAGGATTCATACCCACAATTCATCCATCATATCAACCTATGGCAGTAGCTACAATGATCTTTACATAATCGAAATCCTACAACAATTGTCATAAAGTCGAGCTTACAGTGAACACATAGAAGAACATAGGCTAGTTTTGTTCAAACAATAATATATTGATCCACATGGATCACTCATAAATAATTAATCATCAATATACATAATAAACAGTAGACATAAGTAATTCAACGTAATAGAATCACAATTTCATCAATACAAATTGACGATCACAATGCCCATGCATAGGGTAAATCGAGTGTTGAAGAGAACATGGGTTTATAATGCAGTTGGATTGAAATTGACGTTAAAACCAATACATTATCATCAATTCATCATGAGAAATCCTTTGAAAATGTTTTGAGAAAGAATCCATCGCTAGATTGAAAGATTGAAGGTTTGATCATGAAACATCTTTGAAAACTCTGAGAAGTACTCTCTAGATGGAAGATTAACTAGATATGAAGGATCACCATACCTTAATGTAGAAGAAAACCTCTAAAATTTGATGAAGAAACCATAGGAATCAAAGCTCCAAGCTGTTCTTGAGCTTCACCTTCAATGGAGGTTCTAGAGAGAATTTCGTTTTGGAGGGAAATCTAATTTGTGAAGAATGGATTGGGAATGGGGTGTTCACGTTTTTTATCATCTATATGCACCCAAAAATAACCAAATAAACCAAGTAGGGTCAGATTAGCACGTGGGGTGAATTTTCCGTTCACCCCTTTAATGAAACAGCATGCATGGAAGTTTACACAGCCTGCATCGACGGACACAAACGATGCCCGGTAGGTCCATCGATGTACCGTACTGCAGGTTGTCCTTTGGGTCTGAGGCTAAAAAAACTGCCTTGAGCCTTCACCAGGATAAGATTCCATCGAATCCTCACCATTGACAAGGTGTTGGTGGACTGACGGACCGTCCTTTGGCTCTGTCGATTGACACTGCCAAGGCAGTGTCTCGGCAGCCTTTGGGTCCTCCTTGAGGGCTTCTTGCGGGTTCCTTGGAGAGTCATACACGGATGTTTCCAACGTAAATATGAAACTTAACAAGTCAAGGACCTTCCAGATCAGTTTCACCCAAAATTAACACGTAAAATATATCCAAACATGCAAGTCACACTCAAGAAACACATGAACGTCTCAAGGGCTAACTTTTGAAAGTCTTGGACGTTCTTGGACGTATGACCTCCAAACTACATGAAAATTAATATACTGCCTATAAAAACTATTATAACTCATATAAGGACCTCATAAGATCATGACACACACATAAACACATAAAAGCATCTAAGGCCCCTTTGGTGACTAGTCGTCGAATATCTTGGTCGTCCCTTGACGTTTGACTTCCAAATAGCCTCAAACTTTAGACACTGCCTCCATACCAAATTATAAACCATTTTAGGATCTTATACCATTATGACAAATATGTTAGGCTCTAGACACCCTAACTCATATTGGGGGTCATACAATATCCCCCACTTGGGAACATCGTCCTCGAATGATACTTAGACCTTCAATAACAACAAGGACTTTAATGAATCATATAGCAGCTCACAATATTTGTAAAATCATCAAATAGAAGTCAGTTCACCAAACTTACAAGGAACACAACTTCAAACCACTTAACACACAATGCAACACAAGCAAGCAAAACCTTTATTCACTCACTCTTTAATGCATCAAACACTTAGCTATTGTCATGTTCATAGGAGGAACATCCTTCTCCTAATCATACCACGGTCTTTTCAGTTCAATTCATTAAGAGTTCATCATGCAACCATAATTAATTCACACTTAGGAAGATTCAACAACACTCAAGAACAAGTAGGTACTCATACATGAATGCACTTAGACTTGAGTTAAATAGGTTGACAAGTGTAACATTCCAGAAAATGTACTTGTCTAGTAAAGAGCCTATAGGTTTTAAGCTCCAATCCAAGCTTTTTTAGGATTGTACCTACAATGAAGACCCTAAGCTAAAATAATCTCTTCAATTCTTAGCCTCATCGCTTACTCACATTAGTACTAGGCATCCAAGTGTCAAGCCTAGGTACCATAGCATATGACCATTTAAAATGACCATGTAGATTAAGCAGTGCCCAAGGACATAGTGAGGATCCTTGGACAAGGAGTGAACTTTCCAGAAGTGCATGGTTAGGAAAGTGCACTCAACACATGTGCAATGACATGTGCTACCAACGGCTGAGAGACAAGCCTAACCGAATTTGGTTAGGGCAGTTAGGGGGCAGGTTGTGTCGGATCAAACCATATGGGGCCGAGCTCCCTAACTAATTCTAGGTTCTAACTAACTAACCTAACTAACTATCTAACCTAGGACTAACTAAAATTAACTAACTAGGGTGCCCGAAATCCTAAGACCTAATCGGGTAACCTTAGCCGAGTAACTAACTAAAGAAACGTCCTAGTACCTAACCTAGGATGGTCCAAAGGGTTTGGTTATGGTCCTAACGACTTAGGGGAACCTTATTAATTACCCTAGGTCCCTTAATTAATTAAATTAGCAACTTAATTAATTAATTTAACTCATGGCCAAACGTGAAGACCCTTAGTCAAACGTTCTCCTAGTTGTAGTCAAATTCTCTTAATCTCTCAAGAACGCTCTCTTTTTCCAAACTCCATTAGAGAACAAGAAAAGCTTAAGGAAGAAGACAAAGGTCTTAAAGTTTCCAATCAGATTTCGTGGATTCTTCATCTATAAGGTATGGGTTTTCACTCTTGGGGTTCTTTTCCCCAAGAGGTCCTTTCTATATAAGTTTTCAAGAACTTCAAATACTAGGGTTTTTACTCTACAAATGGGTTTTCTTCCTAACCCTAGATTTATGATTTTCAAAGAAAACTAAACATTCTCTATATCTAATTTTGCATGAATTGTTTAATAATTGATTGATAATGTTTGAATAACGTGTGATACATGATATTTCTCTATGTGATGGTTTCGAATGGGTTGTTTGTAGTGTTAGATAACATGAAAATGCTAGGGTTAGAATTTAAGGTTTAAATGAACCCGTTAATGACCCGTTTACCTTCTCCTATGTTATGCATTGATCTTGTACATGATTTTATGAGATGTTCTTGATTATGTCATTGAGTATTTCACTATGTATGATTATGAATATTGCATGATGAATAAGATTCTTGGAAGCAAGAGGTAAGTCTTCTAAAATTGTGATTACTCTAAGATGTTTATGTTAGCCTATAAATTATGATGCTATGTTATGAAGAGTATGTATGATGTTGCTATGTTAATATGCTGGCTATGAACATGTAAATCGTGAGATTATGATAAGAATATGAATATGCAAGTTATGATACTCTCTTGTATGCTTTACACAAGACAATTATGCCATGTAAATCTCACGAAAGAAAGGTTACGATGAAACGACAACTCTCATCTAATCTAAAAGAGCTCATAATCATTTTATACAGGGATATAATCTCCTATGACCTATGATAAGTTTTTTATAAAAGACAAATTAAAGGTTATTTCAAGAAAAGGGACTTAAGCTAAGCATCGATGAACTACATATGGGAAGTGTCCCATCCCCAGAGGGAAGGTAGGTTCACAAAGATTCTCATGAGATTGAGGTTGCCATGTAATGTAGAACTATGAGTCTCTAATACATCTCCTAGTCTTGAACTATGCTGCCACCATAGGATACTAGCTAGTGGATCCACCTATAAAGCTACGTCATGTTCGGTTCTACTTTGGCCGGTAGGACCATCTCTTTTTGGTGTGGGGAAGACACCGGATTCTATTTTAGCTCACATGGTCTATGTCAGTTAATGCGTATGTGTTCCCTCATGTAAACGAAAGACAAGTAAACGAACGTTGACTAGGGTGACTTGAGGAGTTGGCTTAGTATAGGTAGTGGTATGGGACGCTACCTAGACATTGCACAAGTTGACTCTAAGGGAAATCCTAGGAGATTGTTCATAAGTAATATGATGATATGAAAGATATATATTTATGATATATGATGCTACTTTTATATGAATGTTGGCTATTATTATAAATATGTTATTTGACTATATTGCTATTTTAATGATAACTAACTATGTTACAAGTTATATGAAGCGAAGCTTTACTTATGGTCTCCTGTCTTATCTACTTGGTTGTGTGGGGTTATGGGGCTTCACATGACCATTGCACTTGTAGGTTGGGGATGGGATCATTGGTAAGTGTTTTGTATGTTATGTTTATATGATCTATTGAATATGAAATGTTAACATGATGCCATGAGAAGATGTCTTTGATTGATGATGCTTTAAGTGATGAAATATTTGGCTTGTATATGTTATATGGTATGTGCATTGATGATTTTCATATGACTTAGCATGTTTTCTAAAGAGAAGATAAATGATCATTTTTCATGCATGTCCCTATGTGTTATGTGCATATACCCATACTTAGTACATGTGGCATACTAACCCCGTTACTTTATTTTACTACAACTGTAGGTTCTCGCCATTGAAGTCAAAGAGGTCAATTTGAAGAAGCTTGGAACTCTTTCTCCAAGTCATGGTAGGTCCTCAAGTTCGGGATGTTACCATTTCAATTTCCAGCCTTATGAAGATTTAGTAGTTTTTAGGATACGTTATTCCTTTATGTTCTTTGGATTCTTTTCTATTAAGGCCTATATGGCATATTTACTATTATTGGCTAAGTCCAAATTATCACTCTTAGACGATTTTATATACATGAGACAAGTTTTAGAACACCGTATGAATATTAAGTATGAAGTTTAAGTATACTTCATTAATATGTTAAAAAAAATTAATCTTTCCGCAATTTTACTATCGCATGTTATGACGAATGCTAAGAAGAGTCTTGTGTGCGACCTCTGAGAGGTTAACGATGCCGGTCTCATCCGGAGTATGAAGTCCGGGTGTGAAAAACTTGGTATCAGAGCATGAGGTTAAATATGGAATCTTAAACTTAGTTTTAGAGTATGAGGTTAAATATCCTTAGGGTCAATGTCTCACTAAACCACGTTACCTAGCTTCTTGTTAATGGTTGTGAAGCGCGCCACAATTATGGACGAGGGGCTATGTGATGATTAGTAAACTTTTCTTTTCTTGATACTTTTATGTCGTGCCTTTAGAGTTTTGATACTATGTGTCTTTTAGAATCTAATCCCTTTCTTGTGTATATAGGCGATGAACACAAGAAGGACAGCCGCTAGAAGAGTAGGGGAAGAGATCGCGAATGCGGGAGCTACTCTGCAAGGTAACCGAAATGCTCCTGAAGTGCAAGCTGCTGCAAATGATCAAGTTCCAGTGAATCCTCCAACTATGACGGATGGTGGGGTGAGGGAAGCCCTGTTCCAAATGGCCCAAGCCATCACCACTCAAGCTCAAGCCATCACGGCTCAAGCTAACAGAGAGGTTGCACCTCGAGAGAACCATGCTAGTACTATGGCTAGACGTTTAAGAGATTTTACTAGGATGAACCCTCCCATGTACTTTGGATCAAAAGTTGATGAGGACCCCCAAGATTTCCTAGATGAGGTCTACAAGATTTTGTTTGCTATGGGGGTGAGTACTACTGAGAAGGCTGAACTTGCTTCGTATCAACTCAAGGACGTGGCTCAGACATGGTAAGATATGTGGAATAATAGTAGGGCTTTAGGAGATGGTCCCGTGTCTTGGGAGATCTTCAAAAAGGCCTTTCTTGACAGATTCTTCCAAGGGAACAAAGAGAAGCTAAGGTAGAGGAGTACATCAACCTTCGTCAAGGAGGTATGAGCGTTAAGAAATACTCCTTGAAGTTCATTAAGTTGTCCAAATATGCTTCTTCTTTGGTTTCTAATGCTAGGGATGAGATGAGCCGTTATGTAACGGGCGTGTCCGATGATCTTGAAGAAGAATGTCGTGCAGCCATGCTTCATGACAATATAATCTTTCTAGGTTAATGGTTCATGCTCAACAGGTTGAGGAAAGTCGCCTAAGGAAGAGAAATAGAGAAGTTAAGAAGGCAAAGTCTTTTGAGAGTGGTTCTCCTAAAAGTAGGCTTGATGTTCAAGACAAGCCTAAGTTTAAGAAGAGATTTTCAAACCAAGTTCCTTCAAATTTCTCCAAGAATCACAATGATAGAGGTTCTAATCCCAAACCTCAAGAAGGGAGAAACGTTGAACCACCAAGAGAAAAACCAACTTGTGGTAAGTGTGGTAAGAAGCATGGGGGCGAATGTCTTGTTGGAACTAATAGTTGCTATGATTGTGGCAAAGGTGGCGATATGGTGAAAGATTGTCTTAATGTGAGAAGTCAAGGTAAGGGTAATAGTCAAGCTCAACCAAACGGTCCTAATTCTGAAGCTCCAAAAAGGAACCGTTTCTATGCACTCAAGGCTAGGGGTGAACAAGAAAGCTCTCCCGACGTTGTGACAGGTATGTTGTAAGTGTTGGTAATGCAATGTTTCCAAGAAGAAATAAGAATGAGAATCAAAGCTAGTTAATAAATCTTCTACGCCAAATCAACATTATAGCTTGGCCAAACTAAGTATTGAATTGTTCTTATAGGCTAATCAAAGGTTAAAAGTTGGCTTGCTTAAAATGATGTGATTACTATAGGATATACAAGAAGTTAATTGACTTGGCTAGTGATAAAAATCAAAGAATGGGCATAGCCAATAAAGATTGTCTTATAAAGACTTCATGCCCAATCTAACAAGAATGAAAAATTTAACTTGGTTACTAAATAGGTGCATTTTTAGTAAAAGATAGTACCAAATAGAGTTTTAAGAAGATGTTTTCATACTCTATTCTTGCACTTAGGTAAAACTTGTATGCATATGTTTTTCTTGAGATTTTGTTGTTTTGTTGTTATCTTGAGAAGACTGATAGCACGGTAACTCTTTAATGCATTTTGAGCTTATGATAAGGTTGAGAAGGAAATTCCTCACTATGTGTTATGAATATAGCTCTTATATATTTGTGCATCATGATTTGAGTGCTAAGTGTAATGAATTGTTATGTGCTGTTTGTGCTTCGAGTTCTAGTCTTTTCCTACCCTCGAAAAGAATTTAGTGTCATTCGGGGACGAATGTTCCTAAGGGGGGGATAATGTAACATTCCAGAAAATGTACTTGTCTAGTGAAGAGCCTATTAGTTTTTAAGAATAAGCATTAAGGTACATAGGCATCCCATTGTCCAATATTTAGTAATATTGGGCATGTTAGAAAATATTGGCTTAAGGGTGTTAGCCAATTTTTGTTTGTATACACAAGTAAATGAAAATATACCTTGATGTTCAAATGCTCCAATCCAAGCTTGTTTAGGAATTGTACCTACAATGAAGACCCTAAGCTAAAATAATCTCTTCAATTCTTAGCCTAATCGCTTACTCACATTAGTACTAGGCATCCGAGTGTCAAGCCTAGGTGCCATAGCATATGACCATTTAAAATGACATGTAGATTAAGCTGTGCCCAAGGACATAGTGAGGATCCTTGTACAAGGAGTGAACTTTCCAGAAGTGCATGGTTAGGAAAGTGCACGCAACACATGTGCTACCAACGGCCGAGAGACAAGCCCAACCGAATTCGGTTAGGGCGGTTAGGGGGCAGGTTGTGTCGGATCAAATCATGAGGGGCCAAGCTCCCTAACTAATTCCAGGTTCTAACTAACAAACCTAACTAACTAAATAACCTAGGACTAACTAAAATTAACTAACTAGGGTGCCCGAAATCCTAAGACCTAATCGGGTGACCCTAGCCGACTAACTAACTAAAGAAACATCCTAGTACCTAACCTAGGATGGTCCAAAGTGGTTGGTTATGGTCCTAACGACTTAGGGGCACTTTAGTAATAACCCTAGGTCCCTTAATTAATTAAATTAGCAACTTAATTAATTAATTTAACTCCTAGTCAAACCCAAAGACCCTTAGTCAAACGTTCTCCTAGTTGTAGTTAATTTTGGAGGGGCGTTTTGGTGATTTAAGTGGAAAGTCTTTAGGTAATCCATGGGACATCAATATATTGATATTAGGTCAGTTTTAGACCTTTAAATGTCCCAAATCAGAATCAAACGAAATTCTCTTAGTCTCTCAAGAACACTCTCTTTTTCCAAACTCCATTGGAGAACAAGAAAATCTTAAGGAAGAAGACGAAGGTCTTGAAGTTTCCAATCAGATTTCGTGGATTCTTCATCTATAAGGTATGGGTTTTCACTCTTGAGATTCCTTTCCACAAGAGGTACTTTCAAGATAAGTTTTCAAGAAATTCAAATACTAGGGTTTTTACTCTACAAACGGATTTTCTTCCTAACCCTAGATTTATGATTTTCACAGAAAAGTAAACGTTTTCTATATCTAATTTTGCATGAATTGTTGAATAATTGATTGATATTGTTTGAATAACGTGTGATACATGATCTTTCTCTATGTGATGGTTTCGAATGGGTTTTTTGTAGTGTTTGATAACATGAAAATGTTAAGTTTAGAATTTAAGGTTTAAATGAACCCTTTAATGACCCGTTTACCTTCTCCTATGTTATGCATTGATCCTGTACATGATTTTATGAGTTGTTCTTGATTATGTCATTGAGTATTTCACTATGTATGATTATGAATATTGCATGATGAATAAGATTTTTGGAAGCAAGAGGTAAGTCTTCTAAAATTATGATTACTCTAAGATGTTTATGTTAGCCTATAAACTATGATGCTATGTTATGAAGAGTATGTATGATGTTGCTATGTGAATATTCTGGCTATGAACATGTAAATCATGAGATTATGATAAAAATATGAATATGCAAGCTATGATACTCTCTTGTATGCTTTACACAAGACGATTATGCCATGTAAATCTCACGAAAAAAAGGTTAGGATGAAAGGACAATTCTCATCTTATCTAAAAGAGCTCATGATCATGTTATACAGGGAGATAATCTCCTATGACCTGTGATAAGTTTTTTATAAAAGACAGATTGAAGGTTATTTCAAGAAAAGGGACTTAAGCTAAGCACCGATGAACTAGATATGAGAAGTGTCCCTTCCCCAGCGGGAAAGTAGGTTCACAAAGATATTCATGAGATTGTGGCTACCATGTAATATGGAACTATGGGTCTCTAATACATCTCCTTGTTCTTGAACTATGCTTCCACAATAGGATACTAGCTAGTGGATCACTTAGAAAGCTACGTCATGTTCGGTTCTACTTTGGCCAGTAGGACATCCTTTTTTCGGTGTGGGGTAGACACCGGATTCCATGTTTAGCTCACATGGTCTATGTCGGTTAATGCGTATGTTCCCTTATGTAAAACGAAAGACAAGTAAACGAATGTTGACTAAGGTGACTTGAGGAGTTTGCTTAGTATAGGTAGTGGTATGGGACGCTACCTAGACATTGCACAAGTTGACTTAAGGGAAATCCTAGGAGATTGTAAGTAATATGATGATATGAAAGATATATGTTTATGATATATGATGTTACTTTTATATGAATGTTGGCTATTATTATAAATATGTTATTTGGCTATATTGTTATGTTAATGATAACTAAATATGTTACAAGTTATATGAAGCAAAGCTTTACTTATGGTCTCCTATCTTATCTACTTGGTTGTGCGGGGTTATGGGGCTTCACATGACCATTGCACTTGTAGGTTGGAGATGGGATCATTGGTAAGTGTTTTGTATGTTATGTTTATATGATCTATTGAATATGAAATGTTAACATGATTCCATGAGAAGATGTCTTTGATTGATGATGCTTTAAGTGATGAAATATTTGGCTTATATATGTTATATGGTATGTGCGTTGAAGATTTTCATATGACTTAGCATGTTTTCTAAAGAGAAGATAAATGGAAGTTTTTCATGCATGTCCCTATGTGTTATGTGCATAAACCCATACTTAGTACATGTGGCGTACTAACCCCATTACTTTATTTTACTACAACTGTAGGTTCTGGCCATTGAAGTCAAAGAGGTCAATTTGAAGAAGCTTGGAACTCTTTCTCCAAGTCATGGTAGGTCCTCAAGTTCGGGACGTTACCATTTCAATTTCCAGCCTTATGAAGATTTAGTAGTTTTTAGAATACGTTATTCTGTTATGTTCTTTGGATTCTTTTGTATTAAGGCCTATATGGCATATTGACTATTATTGGCTAAGTCCGAATTTGCACTCTTAGATGGTTTTATATATGTGAGACAAGTTTTAGAACACCGTATGAATATTAAGTATGAAGTCTAAGTATACTTCATTAGTATGTTAAATGTTTTTAATCTTTTCGCAATTTTACTATTACATGTTATAACGAATGCTAAGAAGAGGATTGTCTACGACCTCTGAGAGGTTAACGACGCCGGTGTCATCCGGGTGTGACAACAAGGGTCTTGATTTGTTAGACATACTGCCATGAGGGCCATACTCAACCATACCATGCTTAGTTGTGCCCATGGATGAATACCCATCTCCTCAACACACTTACATGTCTCATGAGTTCATAAGCAAGCAATGCACAAAGGTCAACTTTACTGTAAAATGAGAATTTCTCAACTTTTTAACCGAAGCATACTCAAACTTCCTTTCCTAGTGAAGTCTAAATGTTAAGTCACACCAAGCACATCACAACCATAGGAAGCATTTCACAACATTTAAATTTTTACCATATCACAAGCCTTCATAAGCAAGCATCAATTTGAGATACTAACACAATGTATAGGCACACACAAGGGCACTTAGCTGAACATGTCTTCTCTTTTCAAAAGTGCGCCTACAATCATATTTTTGAAACCATAGAAGTCACATAAATTTCAAGAGACTCAACACTTTTCACTTTAAAGAGGATCAATTTTTCATTTTACGGATAAACCTTACACATCACAAGTGACTACAACCATGTTTCTATCTTATCTCATGAAGTCAAATGCACAACTAGCATATTAAGATGCACAATCAACATGAGAAAATATGTATCGATCAAAATTCTTTTTCAAGTACTTTGGAATCTTCAAAATATCTTTAAGGTAGTGTCAATCAATACATACCAAACATATAGAGGTCATGCAATTCATACATTATACAAAGATCCTATCATGAACAAGCTTTACTAAAATTCATTAGATTCAAGTTCGAGTAAGAATAGAAGGACATGTTAGCAACATCTACAGCCTTACTACTCACTTCACCATCCCCCACTTAGGCTAAACCCAATTAAGAGCAACGTAACCCAACCTCAAGAGGATATTTAGCTTAACAACCTTCATTTTTCATCACTTACAAGTAATTTACCAATTTAAAAAGGGATTATAGTAACACATAAAAGGGACATCAAGGGTCATTCAAAATCGTATCATCTAGGCCAATAATCTCCAATCATCAAGTTAAGTCATACTACCCAATCACATAAGTTTTTCAACAATACCATAGGCACCAAGGTTATACAACATTTAGGGGAAACAATAGAAGAGACTTAACCATAAGGACTCTTCCTTTTCTTTCTACTTTACAGTAAGGTAGCTTCTAGGTCAATCAAACCCACATCATCATCCTACAAAGGCAAGAATGCTACCCTCACTTCTAGGATCAAGCCTCTACAAAGGACTCCAATCCAAACAAAGCAATTATGAAGAACCACACATATACAAGGTCAACATTTGAACTATTAAACATACATATATAGGCAACATACATCTTTACCATTTAACATATTCTCAAAAGTATTTCAAGTCTAAACCATATCATAAGACTATCATTATGCAAAACCATATAGCAACACAACATTCCAAAAAGAAACTCATTTTAACAATAATAACTCCTAGCATGCTTTTAACTATATTATAGCATAAATCTTCATATATCATCTCATTTAAAATAAATCTCATATATAGCCATAAATGACATCACATCATCAAAATATGCCAAAAATTCACCTTCACATATACTCATCAAACCATAAAACCAAGATAAGCATTAAACTCACCTTTTATCCTCAAGTATAAAGATACCATCTCATCCAAGCAATCACATCTAAAAGATCACCGGACAAGAAAACAAAAGAGAGATATCTTACAGAGTTAAGTTCTATGACACGACATGAAAATGATAAAGAAGGGAAACTCTATCGTCTTATAGCCTCCCGCACCACCGATGTGTCGCGACTCACCATCAATGATACGAGACTCTACTAAACGTTGCAATATGAGACTTTATGAACCTAAAACCACTTTTATAAACCTCATGCTCTGATACCACGTTTTTCACATCCGGGGAGCACCCCCTAGAAGTAACATGGCGTACTTGACCTCTCGGAGGTCTTATACAAGCCCATAGTTATCATTCATCGCATTGTCATAGTAAATTTAGCAGAAAATTTAAAACTTTTCATAGCACATCATATGCTAGAACATTACTTCATATATATATATATATATATAGACTAGCTCATGACGCGCACTACGTATAAAAATACGAGGCGTAACATTACGAAAGCATCACACTTCTTGCCGGTGAAGACTACTTATACAGCTGAAGAGTATGCGAGGTTGTACATTAAAGAGATAGTTCGACTACATGGAGTGCCAATCTCTATATTATCTGATAGAGGAGCAATTCACTGCAAATTTTTGGAAGTCATTTCAAAAGAGTTTGGGAACACAAGTGAATTTAAGTACAGCCTTTCATCCTCAAATGGATGGTCAGACAGAACGTACAATTCAGACACTTGAGGATATGCTGCGAGCTTGTATATTAGATTTCAAGGGTAGCTGGGATGATCACCTACCACTTATTGAATTTGCTCATAACAATAGCTACCATTCTAGCATTAAAATGGCACCTTATGAAGCTTTATATGGTCGAAAGTGTAGATCACTAATTGGCTGGTTCGAAACAGGTGAAACTGCCTTATTTGGGCCAGATCTTGTTCATCAAGCTATGGAAAAAGTCAAAGTGATACAGCAGAGGCTAAAAATAGCTCAAAGTCGACATAAATCATATACAGATATTAGAAGGAGAGGACTAGAATTTTCTATAGGGGATTGGGTGTTCTTGAAGGTGTCTCCGATGAAAGGGGTAATGAGGTTCAGCACAAGGGGAAAGCTGAGTCCACGCAATATAGGGCCATATAAGATTATCAAAAAATTCGGCCAAGTAGCCTATGAGTTAGAGCTACCACAAGAGCTTTCATCAGTTCATCCGGTGTTTCATGTCTCAATGCTACGAAAATGAGTAGGTGACCCATCTCGTATTGCTCCTACTGAAGATGTACAGGTTACGGGAGATCTCACTTATGAAGACTACCCATTGCTATTCTGGATCGAGAAGTTAGGAAGTTAAGTAATAAAGAAGTAGCTTCTATAAAAGTACTATGGAGAAACCAACAAGTAGAAGAAGTTACATGTGAAGAGGAAGAAGCAATGAAATTGAAGTATCCTAACCTCTTCCAGACTAGTGAGAAAGATCAAAATGTTAGTGGAGGCGTTGACAAGTAAGTATAAGTTTATATGTTCAATGTGATTGATAGTAGTACTAACTTAGGCTTGAACTTGTTTGGGATGGACAACATTTCTAATATTTGAGGACAAATGTTTTAAGGGGGGAAGGATGTGATGGCCTGTATTATGTATATGCTAGTTCTATTCATGTGATACTTGACATAGACTTATAGTGTAGGTGAGGGATCATGTTTCTTATACGGCTAGTGTTGGTTTAAACTAGCTCGGAAGGTGATGGTAACGCCTTGCACGTTTCAGCATGTGTATTGCAAGTTAACTATGACGAAAAGTATTTAAGTAGATATAGTAAGGTGGTAATTGAGCTTAAAGTTAAAAGTTAAGTGCTAAGTTGAAGAACAAGGATTAACATTCAGAAATTGAAATAAAATAATTGAGCTGCTTGCTTGGCTTAATTTAAGCTAGCAGTTGCATCACCTATTTAAGCTTTAATATAGTTAAAGGGCCATGTTTGATGGACCAGATTTAGGCTTATATTAATGGGCTGTCACTTGAAGCCCAAATCTATTAAATGAAAATAAAATCTGAAAGAAATCCCAGCAGCCAAATCTGCCAAGGCCCAATATGGATAAAGCCCAAGTGAAAGCAACTAGGTGCATCACCTAGTTTGACCTTTTGAGCTGCTTGACGTACAGAAGCAGGTGCATCACCTACTTGACCAATTAGTGGCTGAAAATGGACCCCAAAAAAAGGAGGTTCTAGAGGATATTTTTGTGGTCAATAAAGCTCTATACATATCCAATATGAGCAGATATTCTTCACCCATTTTAACACATAAAAATAAAATTTAAGTCCAGCTCTCTCTCTCTCTCTCTTTTCTCTTAAGGATAAAACCAGCAGCCTTAAAGTTTTTTAGGGTTCTTGAAGAAACCCTCATACCTGCAAACCAAGGTAAGTGAAAACTCATGGATTTAGCTTAATTCTCCCTTGGATGATTAGGAAAACATGTTATTCATGCTCTAATATAACTACACAGGCAGAATATTTCCAGCAGCTACTGCTCACTTCCTTAGCTATTAAAATACCTTTCTTCTTTGGTTCAACTGTGAAGGGAAGCTGAAGTTCTAAAAGAATTCAAGTTATAAGGAGAAGTCGCAAAAATTGAGGTAAGGTGACTTCTCCATTTTTGTCTTCCTTATGTATGAGTTTAAGTGAGGAATTAGTGGTGTGCTTTCATGAAGAACTCAAGGGGGTGGTGAGTTCAATACTTGGTTGTATGATAAAGAATATTTGGGGCTGTTCTATGTATATTACTGTTGGCGCAGCTTGGTTAATCTTGGGAAAATGATGTATAATGTATGTGATGGACAGAGAATGAGGGTGTGGTGATACACATTATGTTAAGGGTTGTATGGTCTCATTATCAGTCAAAGTTAGCTACTATTTTACAAGGCTCACGGTGTGATAGCTGCTAATTTTAGTTTACCATGACTTAAATTGTAGATTAAAACCAAAATAGGGAGGATGAATCGTGATAGTATATCAGTCCGAGGATAAGGTATGTAAGGCTATTAGATTCTATATCCCTTTGGCATGAAATCTGACACCTGCAATTAATATCAATGAAGTGAATCTCATAAGTTCTATTCCTAGAAAAGAAAACATAGTGGCAGCGTACTATCTCCAAATAGTTAACAATATTTTCCCCCTCTCCGTAGTGCATAGAACTACTTCATTATCTGTTCACTGTTTTATCTTGTGTAATTATCCCCCATGTGCTGGTATAGAAATGGTAATTGTAAAAGCAAGTCTGTGAATCCTCCTCTTTGTTGTTTGAAGTCAATTGTATCATTAATCTCTTAAAGTAATGTGTTGATGTTACATAGCTCCTTATGTCATTGTTATTTTCTTGAAATATTATTTCATGTCTTCTATTACTGGTCCGTACTTCCATATCTCCAAAATGATTATGACCACCAAAATAACATCTCAAAAGAGTTATAAGCTGATAAACAACAATCTCAAAGATTAAAGAATTTAAGTGAAGAAATCTATATAATTAAGGGTGGCAGCTCAAGGGCGAAGCCTAGCATGGGCCGATCCCTATCGGTATAGAGGGTGGCAGCTCAGGGGCGAAAGCCTAGCATGGGCCAATCCCAAGTTGTGTAATTATGAGGACCGCATCCCAGGGGTTAATACGCCTACCATGGGTCATCCTCTTCTACCACTAATCATCTGGTCACTTGTATCACATGCCCAACAAAGATTATAACATACAGAAAAGTAAAGAAAAGAATGTAACTTACTTGATCCCACAAGAGTAAGCAAAGGTGGTCTTCTCTCCTAATCTATGCACTCATATGTTGCTACTTGATTTCATTTGAACTCTCGTATTACATATGCTATTGCCTTACATATTCAGTACATTTTTCATACTGACGTCCCTTATTGGGGACTCTGCATTTCATGCTGCAGGCACAGGTACTCCAGCTAGTAGACCTCCTCAGTAGGAGCACACGACACTCTGCTACTTTTGGTGAGCTCCAAGTTGATTCAGAGCTTTATTGAGTCCTTGGTAAATTCATTTTGGTATTGTATCGTAGTTAAGGGTAAGGCAGGGTCTGTCCCGACCTACTCTAGTCTTCTATATTTTAGAGGCTTTGTAGATGTATGTACATGGTTCAATTGTGTCTTAAGGAGTTGTGGCCTCAACGGCCAAGTCTTGTATATAACTTTTGGACCTACTTATGTTGTTTTGTATCGCTGCATCCTAGGTGAACTTGTCACAATTGTTATTGTTATATGCACAGTAAGAACAGGTTGCAGGTTTGTTCTCTCGGGCCTTTAGGGCATCGGGTTCCTGTCCGTCTTAATGGGTTTTGAGGCGTGACATGAAATTTCCTCCAATGATCTGAGACTCATTATGATATTGGTTGATTGGTTGGCTGCTAGTCTTGACTCCTTTTTTTTTCCACTAGAAGGTTAAGGTGTCATTCGGGGGCGAATGTTCCTAAAGGGGGGATATTGTAACACCCCGTAAATTCCATGACCTATACTAGAGCCTTATATGTTGAGTAATGATGGTCTTAGACCTAAATAAGTATAAATAACTTGTTTGAGAAGTATCGGAGCAATACGATTAATGAAAAGCGTTAATGTCCGGAAACTAGCGAAATTTAACTAGTTGGCGTCCCTATGTTTGGTGAAGGTTTTGAAGGGTCATATAGAGTCCAAATCTTGTAAATAGACTTTGAATAGGTAGAGTGTAGTATATAGAGTCTAAACGTTTGATAACGACATCCCAAGGACCACGTGAAGGGTCCTTGGGAGGACCCCAACATGGGTGGGCAGGCTTCCAAAGAAGCCTGCGAAAGTCAAGAATCGGTGGGCTACTGTGCGACGCACAGCCAACACGGACATCAGTCCCTCAAATTATTTTTGGGAAATAAAATTTGTGTTTGCCCCGCGACACAGACACTTCCAGATATCCTAAAAGTCGTATTTTGGGTGTTTTGACTTCACAAATAAACCCATTAAAGTGAGGGGTCTTTTGGGTAATTTAATGGGTGACTATATAATGTATTGGGGGTCAGTTTTAGGTCAATTTTATCACTCAAATCAAGTCCTACATGTTAAATAAAAAATCTCTCTCTCTCTTTCCAAATTCTCTCCTCCTCCAAAACTCCATTGAATGCCATTAAGCTCCAAGAAGAATATCAAGCATTCAAGTTTTTCAAACAAATTTCGCGGATTTCTCATCTATAAGGTATATTATCTTTCAGTCTTGGGATTCCTTTCCACAAGAAGTCTTCAAAAGATGATTTCTAAATCCACCAAAATAAGGGTTTTTCTCCTCACATGGGTCTTCTTTCTAAAACAAAATTATCTATCAATTGTGATGAATTATGATGAATTAATGTTGTTTAAGTGTGAATTAATGGTTAATTGATGAACTCCTATGAGTTTTCCCTTGACGCATGTCTTTCCCCCAAATCCCTAACATCTTGGATTGATTATGGTGAATTGATGAGAGTGATGAACATGTCAATTATTTACTTTGATTTTAGTTATGTTAATACTTCATGAATTACCCTATTTCATATGTTGGTTGTGACTTCTTGGGTATTGAAGTATAAAGTCCCAAGAAGGGCAATAAGGTATGATTTTGATTCTCCTTTGATCTCAATTGTGTAAGGTGAAATCTACTTATGTGATAGTGATGATATAGCTAATTGTGTTGTTGTGACGATGGTGATAAGAATCCCTCATCCCTAACCCTAGATCTATGAATTGTCCATGAAGTATGTAATTATGTTATGTTGTGATCATTATATGATTGAATGTAGTTTCTCATGATTATAATATTTTGTTTAAAGTGGAAGGATAGTTCTCACTTGTGATCACCTATGAGATATTATAATAAGATGTTTACTTAAAGGTCTACAAGAGACTAATGTGAACTTGTACAATGTTATATGATGATTACTAAAGGGAATGATTGCTTAGCACCGAAAGGGAATGTAAATTAGATGGAGGCCTCATGTTAGTAAGTCCGGCCTCCCACATGGGTTTCCTCACGTTAGTAAGTCCGGATTCCCTAATTATGTGTTGTCTCATGAGATGGAAGCCTCCACGTTAGTAAGTCATGGTTTCTAGAAACAATCTCCTTGATCCTTAACTATGTGACCACATAGGAATTTAGCTTAGTGGATCGACCTAGATAGCGTACGAATGGTTACACCTTAGGCAAGTGTTAACCCTCTCTTTTCGGTGTGGGAGTAGAACACCGGATTCCATGTAGCTCACATGGTCTCATGTCGGTTATTGCACTTCTTTCCCTAACATAAAATTAAATGAACAAGTTAAGTATGTGAAATCTTATTAGGGTTATATTGAAGGCTTTTACATAGGGTAAGGGAGGGTATGGGACCTCTCTTACTCATTGCACATGTGGGGTCCTATAGAATGATTCTAGTAGTGTTCTTTTATGATTATGATTATGATTATGATTATGTTGATAAGTTATGATTAGTATTGATGTATGAAGCATGTTATATATGAGAATATGTTGTAAGTATGAAGTGGGTTGCTTAATGTGATACTTAGCTTTGAATAGGGTTATGGGGTTTTATTCTTAGCATTGCACAAGTGTTGCTTGACTTACTTGTATGTTGATATAACTAGGATGTTCCTTATATGTGTAGATTGAATTATTTGTCATTGTGCATAGTTTTGACTAAATTGTGCCTTTTCTCATGCATTAACGATTTTTATGCATAGGGACCCTACTTAGTACATGTGTTTTGTACTAACCCATATCTCTTCCCTTTTTCCCAAAAGTTGTAGGTTTGGGCCGTTGAGGCATTATTGAGGCTAAAGCAAGAAGACTTGGACTAGATTCTCCAAGTTTTGGTATGCCCTCTAGTTCGAGGATGCTACCACACAATCTATCTTAGTAGTAGTACTTGTATTTTATAATAGACATTCATTTCTTTCCTATTTTTGAAGATATTGATGTAAGCCCTATGTGGCAATTATGAGTTTGTGTAAGGGCATTGCCCGGATTGCTTGACTTTGTTAAGATGGTTGATATGAGACAAAGTATTAGACTAAATTCCTATGCATTGTCCGCGTTTTTGACTTATGATTTCTATGACAGGCTTGTGTTAGTCCTCTTCTAGGACGATGACGCCGGTAACGACTAAGGTGTACTTTGGATCGTTACACACATTAACATATATGATGTGACATTCTCCTTACCAAGGCTATCAAAAGACTTACTTAAGTACTCCTAGAAGAGAACGCCCATACACCCTCTTCAAGGTTACCTATATAATCCTTAAAACTTCCTAAGTTTAGATCATGCCTAAAGTATCAACCAACTTCCCTAACTAGAGTCATTCTCAAGACTTCCCTAGATAAGACATGAAGAGATTATCCCTTATGCCCCCTTCACACTTTAACTAGGAAATCCTTAAAGTCACTCTAGATTAGGTACTCATTCATTTACATGATTTTTAACATAAATCATTATTTCATTAGTTCATTAAGAGACATTCATCACATAGAGAACATTCAAGTAATGGTCTTGGAGAAGACCTAGGGACTCTCACTAACATCTTCAAAGCCTAAAGGTGCAATGTCTAGGTATCATCCCATACCACAACCTAAACATTATAGACTTCTCAAATATTATTAGGTATCCCATAAGATAAGAATAGACAATAATCGACATAGACAATGGTAGAAAATCATTGAATCCGGAGTTGTAACCTACTCCGATGGAGGGTGTTCTACTTGCCAATGCTAGAACTTGACACATCTCATGTAGGCACATGGTTAAGAAATATGAAGGGTTTACTTTGCACTCTAGCCTTATTCTTAACTAGAAGCTACTTCCCTTACCATACTCACTCGTTGCTAGCCTTTGTCTTCTCATAGATTAACTCAAATTAAATGATCATACGAAGAGGTTCCGCATCTAGTTCATAACTCAATCACATTCACCCTAACAAAGAGGTGCCCTAGGGCTTCCTTACAATGGCGACGAAGATAGCTTAATGACTTTCCTAAGGATGATATGATGTCGTTCCAGCCAACCAACTTTAAGTCCACCATTCATTACAAGAAGGATATCATTACGACTTTCGACTTAAAGGTTCCTAACCTTACCACTAGGTTCAAGGTTTCACATAAAGGAACTTCTTAGAATCATTCAAGGTCTCATGTCATTCATACATACAAGACTAAGAGGCTTTAGCATCCTAAGTTAAGACATCTCATATTCACATATCATGCATGCATCAAGAAGAGGGACTTAAGTCTACATAAACAAGACACATAATTACTTCACTTTATCACATATAGCATATCATATTCAAGAAGAACATAGGCACAACCTTCATCATCTTTAGGTCACCCTATACACTACTATAACAACATCAATATAGTCATCATAAGACTAAACAACCAATTAAGAAGAATCATGCACCAACTCTAACACTACAACCATAAAGACATAGTCATAGTCTAATATGATCACCTAAATCACATCAATAGAATAAACCACATACTTTCACATTACTTAACATGTAGGTAGATATTATCATACTTCACATAATCAACTACACAAATCGTCATAATACTTCAAGTAGTTGCCGACAAGGCCATGATCATCATAATACATAAAGTAACGCCGACAAGGCCACGTCATTCACATAGCACCGCCACCATAAGTGAACCATACAAATCACAACATTATTCAAGAGCTACATTACATAAAATAAAGTGAATTAGGGCAGTATACCACCAATCCATTCTCTCCACTTCAATCCTTAGCTAAATCATCCAATCCAATACCAATTCAATACATAAATCATAATACTCAATGAAACTAGGTCAATTAAATATAAGTTTATCAATCGAAGACAACATATACCTCAATTGAATACAATTCTTACATCATTCAATAGCTCATAGAAAACTACACTAGAATTCATAAGCATTAAGACAATATCAAATCAACCTCAAAGTACTCAAAAACTAGGGTTCATCAATTACATGGGTTCGTAGGTTAGTTATGTTAAAATCATCTAATTAATATCAATATAATCAATATATAATGATTCAAAACCTTTAATGCAAGAACCCATGGATAGATCATAAAATTGGACAAGTTCATCTTTAGAAAACTTTAGAATTCTCTTTGAATTTTGGGCTCCTTGATGAATAGAGTTTCAAGGATAAAAAACGATGCCTTGATTAGAATTTACCCACGAAATTTGGGTGAAAAACTTGAGGTATTCTTCCTTTTCCCTGATGTTTGAGGTTTCAACAATAGAGGAATTGATTTGAGAGAGAACTTTTGGGGTTTTGATTTGGAGTCTTGAATAATGTAAAGGAATGTTTTAGGGATTTAGACTATTTATATTTAATCATATAAACCCTTTAAAATCAACCCCAATTAACTAAAAATCGAATGACATTAATTTGGAAACTGAATTTTGGATAGCCCGCCCAGTGACCACAGCCACCTTCACGGACCGTGAAGATGTTTCACTGCCCCTTTGACTGTCACATCCAGGGAGCACCCCTAGACGTAACCGGTGTCGTCGACCTCTTTGAAGACTAAGACTAGCCTCTTAGCATACATAATAACATTCATAGGTTAAATGTGAAAAATTTAAAACTTTTCGTTACTTCTACATTGAGGTTTACATAGACCTCTACATACACATGATATATTCATATCGAGTATACATAGACCCTTCGTATAGGAAGATTACATAGTCTTCTACTTTTATTGCACATAATATATAGATATAAGATAGAACATAGTCTTTAAAGAGTGTCTCATCTCATAACCATCTAACAAAATTATAGCAATTTGGGCATAGCCCATACATCAATGTAAAGGAGCCACATATAGACTATACAATCCATACTAAAATGAACAGAGAAAGAACATAAGAGTCTTTAAACTATTAAAACTTCATAAACTCGATATTGGCATCGCCCTCGGACAGTGAGGACCTACTTGATGATTGACAAAGTCCAAGTCTTCTTCAAGTCGTCACAAAGAGCCTTCAACGACCGGAACCTAAAATGTTGGGGAAAAGGGATAAAATGGGGTTAGTACACCACTTGTACTAAGTATGAGACCATATGCACATATAAGATCAAATCATGCTAAAAAGGGACATTTCATTAAAACATGCTACTTTATCTTTTGAAAGCCTTATGCACAAGCAAGCAAATCATATCAATCAACAAGACATATTCATCAACTCAAAGCAAGTAACATGCATATTAACATACTTGAACCCATAATCTAATACAACCCTATCATCAAATAATAAAATCAGAAGCATGAATAAGAGTTTATCATATCATAATAAAGCAAGACAACTAATCATGAATCCTCATAAAGTCAACAGCTGCAATGACCAAGCAAAGCTCCATAACCCTGCTTAATCAAGTGACTAATATCCATCTTCACATAACATAACCTTTAAGGATACATAACATCATACTTTAGCAATATAGACCAAATACATGTTCATAAGAATATCAATCATCATATAATATAATTTACATGTAAAGTCATCATTTATCATCATTTGCTTTCATTATCATATACGTACATAATATCAACCTTCTCCTCCTTCAAGGCAAACTAGTGCAAGGCATAGCTAAAGCCCCATACCCCTACCTAGGCTAAGTTAAACCTCTCAAGTCACCCTGATTGGTTTACACTTCATTACTTTATTTTAATTTAGGTAAAACTTGCCTTAACCGACATAGACCATAAGAGCTAAGTATGGAATACGGTGTTGTAAAACCTTAAACCGATGGAAGGTGGTCTACCGGCCAAGGTAGAACCTTACATGAACATAGCATCTAGGTGGATCCACTAGCTAGTATTCCTATGGTGGCTGTTACATCCGGGGAGAACCCCCTAGACGTAACCGGCGTTGTCGTCCTCTTTGAGGACTAATACTAGTCTCTTAGAATACATCATTACATTCATAAGTTAAAAATGTGGAAAATTTGAAACTTTTTTATTACTTCTACATTGAGGTTTACTTAGACCTCTCGCTTACACATAATATATATTTATTGAGTATACATAAACCCTTCGTATAAGAAGATTACATAGTCTACTACTTTTATAGCACATATATAGTATAAGATAGTCGCATAGGACGTCTATAACATTGTCTCATATTGAATAATCTAGATAAGAGTATCACAATTTGGGCATAGCCCTTACATCAACAATTATAGCCACATATAGGCTTTACAATTATACTACCAAAATGAAAGAGAATGAACAAAGTGTTTTCAAGACTAAACAACATCCAATAGGTAGATAATGGCATCGTCCTTGGAAAGTGAGGACCTACCGAACTTGGAAGATAAAAATCCAAGTAGTCTTTAAAGCCTTCTATAATATCAAAGGCCAGATGCTACATTTGTAGTACACATCAAACATGGGTGAGTACACACTTGTACTAAGTATGGGTATATGCATATAAAATAAGTGAAATCATGCTAAAGAGGACATTTTATCAAACCATGCTAAAGTACTTTGAAAAGCCTTATGCACAATAAATAACCCATATAAACCAATAATCACATAATCCATAAGTCAAACTCATGTACGACTCAAGACCAACATCAACAAGTAATAGTCAAGTCAACGTATACAAGAATTCATAACATAATAATATAAGCAAGACAATTACTCATAACCCACCATTTAGCCTACAAGTGCAATGACCAAGCAAATCCCCATAACCTTATTCAATCAAGTAAACCAAACAAAGGACCACAAATAATTCCTAACTCATCATAACATAGCATCAATAATAACAATCATCATATTTAGCAATATAGACCAATAGCATGTTCATAAATGAAACTATCATATAGGATCATCAACATGTAAAGTCAATATAAGCATAACATTTACTTTATAAGATCATTATATCATAAGAACATCCTTCTAGCACTTCCCTCAAAGCCAACTAGTGCAATTCCTAGGTCGAGTCCCACACCCCTACCTAGACTAAGCCAACCTCTCAAGTCACTCTATCTAGAGTTCACATCATTACTTTATTTTACTTTCGGCAATATTTGCCTTAACCGACATAGACCACAAGAGCTAAGTGTGGAATCCAGTGTTGTAAAACCTTACACCGATGGAAGGTGGTCTACCGGCTAAAGTAGAACCAAACATAAACGTAGCTTTCTAGGTGGATCCACTAGCTAGTCTTCCTATGGTGGCAACATAGTTCTAAAACTAGGAGCTATGTATGAACCCTCTACATGCTTACTGCAATTGGAGCCTCATGTCATGGGAATCAATTCGGTGAGTGTCCCTCATAGGGGAGTCAACACCTCATATGGAATTGTAGGGTGAATCTTCTTCTATGGGATGTCAACACCTCCCATTGTCAAGTTCACACGGTGCTAAGCTAAGTCCCTTTTGAAATGAATTTTTTATTAATCATCACTTAGTTTAGGTCATAGGGTCTATCCCTTGTATAATCATAGTCATTTAGCTCAATAGGTATTGCATGAGAATATCCTTTCATGGCAACCCTCATATGTGAGATTATCATATCATCATCATTATTTCATAATAAGACACATATGCAAGTCATCACCAACCTTATATCATTTCATCTTAAGCATAATCTCACAATCACATAGTCAAGACATTTCAATTCAAGATCATACCAACACCTATGTAGGCTATTCACAAGGTATACTTCGATTGAACCACATCACCAATCACAAGCCATCATACTTGAAGTAAAGGTTAGGATCATGAAGACTTACCAACTCTCCTTCAAAAGCCATAATCATGGTCTTACCATCAACAAACCAATTACATCCAATAATAGGTGTAGTAACATCAATCAATAGTAATTAACATAACAACTAGGTCAATTGCATCATCACTATCCCAATTCAAATCAATTCATAACCTAGGTAGGGGAATTAGGGTTCCTCGTGAATTTGATGCAATCCCAATAATACATTACCCTAGTCAATCCATAGATGAATTAAAACAAATAAAACAAGTCTAATAATAAATTCATAATTCAATTCCCATCAATTTATAACCAAGATCCAAGATTTGGGGAATTCTAGAAAGGGAACATGATCCACATGAAATTGCATCAATTAACATCAATTAATCAATAATCTATACTCAATTACTCATAGGAAATCACAATTTATCATCAATTTGAAGTTTAGAAGAAAACTCATTAAAATTGGAAAACCCCATGGAATTGGGTATTTCGAAAATCAACATTGAGAGGACCTATTGGGGAAAGGAATCCGAAGAGTAAAGAACCCATACCTTATTGAAGCATAATCCACGAAATTTAAGTGAAATCCTAGAGAGATTGACCTTCTTCTTCCTTCTTCAATGGAGTAATTCGGGGGGGGGGGGAGAAAGTAGGGAGAATTGAGAGCTTTTTGGGTTTCTTTTGGGATTTGGGTTTGGAGTGAGTTAAAATTGCTTAAAACTGACCGTAAGTCAATATATAGTCGCCCCCTAAATTACTCAAAACATCCCTCACTTAAAATGGTCTCTTAGTGAAGTCTAAATGTCAAAAATACGATTTTATCAAATCTGGGAAGTGGCTCCGCGTCGCGCGGCCATCACACATTTTATTTCTCAAAAATAATTTGAGGCAGTGAGGTCCGTGTTGGCTGCGGGTCGAACAAAAGCCCTTGGGGCATCGTTATTGGACGACTAGACACTCTATACTACACTCTACCTAACCAAACTCTTTTTCCAAGTTTTAGACTTCATTTGACCTCATAAACCATACCCAAACATATCAACGTCAACTAGTTTAATTAGACTAGTTTTCGGACGTCATGGACGTTCTTTGACGTCTTGGATCTAAAACTTCTTGGATGACTTATATACATTATTTTAGGTCTTAAAACAATATTTAAACCTTTAGATACACATGTTAGGCTCTAGATTAGGTCTTGACTTTTCGGAGTGTTACAGTGGCAACATAGTTTTAGGAACTTGGGGTCGTCTTGGAAACATCACTCTACACCCTTTTTGGGTCATGAGTCTATCCACCCCATGTAGACCGTAGTGAAACCTACCTCCCCTATTTGGCTTGTGTCACCCCCTAACATACAAGATTACTCGGTGCTAAACTAAAGTCATTTTTGAAATATCTTTAAGATCTTTATTAATCATCTAACTTATTGTAGGTCATAGGGTCTAGCCCTTGTATATTCTTCATCATCATAGCTCAATAAGAATTGCAAGAGTAGTCCTTTCATTAAAATTCATATAAGTGAGGTTAGCACCTTTACATATTTATTCATGATAAGGCACATTGGTAGTCATCACCATCCTTATAACATTTACATCTTAATCAACCTCACAACCATTGTCAAGAAATTTCAATTCAACATCATACCATCCTATCAATCCTAATACAAGGCATACTCCAACACAACATCATGACTTAATCACAATTAACCATAATTTGGAGTAAAGAATAGAGATCATTAGACTTACAAAGTCTCCTTCATAATCCATCATCAAGGTCTAACCATCAACTCTTAACTCAGCCCAATTAGGGTATAGTTTAATTATAAGACAATAACCAACATAATAACAAGTCTAATTGAATTACTACATCACAATTCATCACTACTTCATAGCTTAAGACAAGATACTTAGGTCAATTCACAACATACATCATAACCTAGATCAACTTCTCAAGAACTAGCATGATGACTATAATTCATCCTAATCTATTCATGATTTATAAAATAACAACATATAGTAGTAATTCAATCAGTAATGAAGGTCAACTGAACCAACATTAAGCAATTCATATTAAGATCATAACCTAGGGTTAAGGGGTGAAGGTCATCTTCTACAAACTAGACCAAACCATCAAGATATATCAAAATTAAGTTAGAATACATGTTAATGTATTCATAATATCCAAAAGAAATCATACACAAATCAATTCATAACATCAATTTCGAGATTGGATGAAACCCACTTGAAAACTCAACTTTTGAAATCACTTTGATGTAGCCCGTTGAGGAAAGAGGTCTCAATGGTTAATCTGATCCCATACCTTAAAGTTTGATGAAGAATTGATGGAGAAACTTGACTCTTTTCAGCCCTTAAACCCTTCCCTAGCTTGGTATTCAATGGAGTTCTTCACTAGAGAGAGAAAGAAGAGAGAAGGAAGAAAATTTGGGTTTGTGGGTTAAGAGAGTTTTTGTTAGTCTTGATTGGGTTAGGACTTTATATAGGGTGTTAACTAAGTTAATTAGATCTCTCTAAGCCCCCAACTAATTAACTAACCCTTAAATTAATTAATTGAGGCTAACTTAAAACGTGTAGAAAATTAGACCTTCATAGACGACACCACGATCGACGGATCGTGGGTCAATCGACGGCCAACCCCCTCTTCTGTGCTTCACATCCGTAGTTTGATTCAGAGACTGTGAAAAGAAGGCCCTTCCCTAATTTGGTTATGTTTTGGTCGACGGATGGCATCGACACCCTGTCGATCCACGCACGCCCCATCCATTCCCTTTCATGGGTGCACACTGCCTAAGCAGTCCTTGACCCCAAAATGCAAGGGTCCTCCTCAAGGGTCCTTGTTTGATCTTTGGGGAGTTGTACCCGGAGTTTTCGATCATGAATCAACTTAAACACATGTTATACACCCTTCCACCAATTTTCATGAATTTCCGACTCCTAAAAGATTGTCAAATAGGCTAAGGCACGCTAGTACCTTTTTGAACTAGTTTTCAAACGTCATGGACGTTCTTGGAAGTTTTGGTTTCTAGACTTCCTAAATGACTTATATTCATTAAAATGGACCTTAAAACAGTGTCTAGACCTTATGATACTTATGTTAGGTTTTCGAACAGGTCTTGGATTTCCGAAGTGTTACATTATTCCCCCCCCCCTTAGGAACATTCATCCCCGAATGACACTAAAATTCTTTTGAAGGAAGGAATAGACTCAATACTAGCAGCCCAACCAACAAAAATACATAATAACATGAGTTACAACTTCAACCATATCATTGAAATAAGGAAATTCAAAACTTCAATTACCACACATAAGGCTCAAATATCACCTCATGAGGAATTTTCCTTCTCACAACAACAACAAGAGCTCAACATAGATTTATGAGTCAATTATGCCAAAGTTAAACTTACCAACATGCTACTTCATTTCATAAAGACTCACCATATAAAAATGCACAACATAACTCAACAAGCAAAATTGCAAGTTATTTGCATACTTTACTGTAAGTTACTGTAACAACATTCAAAAATGCACATTTTGCAGGACTTCACCAAAAATCAAGAAACTTCAATCTTTTGTCATTATTTTCATTATTAAGAGGAATGAATAACCTTAGTTATCAAAAAAATGAGGGTAACGGGACTTCATGTCGGCCTCGGCCTCCCATGTTGCACCCTCAACTAGATGATTCTTCCATAACACTTTTACGGAAGTCACCTCTTTGTTCCTAAACTATTTTACTTGCCTATCAAGGATTTGAACCGAAACCTCCTCATAGGAGAGGTTATGCTTCACACCAAGACCCTCAATAGAAAGAATAGACTCGGGGATCACTGACACACTTTTCATTAGGAAGTTTCAATTCATAGGCAACCTTACCAACCCTTTGCATGATTTCATGGGGACCCACATAACGAGGACTCATCTTCCCTTTCTTGCCAAATCTAACCACCCCTTTCATAGGCAAAATTTTCAAATACACCTTATCACCTTCTTCAAACTCTAAATCCCTTCTCCTATGGTCGGCATAAGACTTTTGTCGACTATAGGCCGTTTGCAACCGATTCCTTATGATGTGGACTTTTTCCAAAGTCTTATAAATCAAATCGGGACCAAGAATTGAAGACTCACTGACTTTAAACCACCCAATAGGATATCTACACCTCCTACCATACAAGGTTTCATAAGGAGACATAGATATGGATGAATGGAAACTATTATTGTAAGTAGACTCCACCAAAGGAAAGTGCTTATACCAACATCCCTTGAAGTAGATGACACAAGCTCTAAGAATATCCTCAAGGTTTTGAATAGTACGCTTCCCTTGACCATCCGTTTGTGAATGAAAAACGATACTTAATTTCACCTTACTACCAACCCTTCTTGGAATGACCTCCAAAACCTAGATGTGACTTGTGCACCTATATGATGGATAACAGAATACCATGGCGACACACAATCTCATCTATGAAGATCTTTGCATAATCCTCTGCCAAGTAAGTAGACTTGACGGGAATAAAACGAGCGGACTTGGTCAACCTATCCACCACCACCCATATGGAGTCATATTGTTTTTGAGTCTTCGGCAAACCTACCACAAAATCCATATTGATGTCTTCCCACTTCCAAGTAGGAATTTGGATTTCTTGAAGTAAACCAGCCGACTTTTGATGTTCGGCTTTCACTTATTAGCAATTTGGACACTTAGCAACAAACTCCTCTATGTCCTTTATCAAACCTTCCCACCAATACACTTCCTTAAGATCATGATACATCTTTGTTTACCCCGGGTGAATAGAGTAATGGGACCCATGAGCTTCCTCAAGAATCCGGTTCCTCAAATCATCTACATTCAGAACACACAACCTTCTTTGATACCTCAAAACATTATCCCCCTAAGGAGAATAACTCATTAAGCTTACAAAGAACCGATTCCTTCAACTTCATCAATGGTTGATCAAGGTGTTGTTTGGACTTCACCTCAACCACTAAAGATGACTCAGAGTTATGGTGGACCATAAAACCACTTTTTGGAGAATCCTCCAACCTAACACCCAACCTAGCCAAACTATGAACATCTTTCACTAGGTATTTCTTGGCTTCCTCCACATGAGACACACTACCCACGTTCATACGACTTAAAGCATCCAGAACCACATTGGACTTGTTGGGGTGATAGAGAACACTTATGTCATAATCTTTCAACAATTCTAACCACCTTCTTTGTAAGATATTAAACTCCTTTTGAGTAAACACATATTGGAGACTCTTGTAGTCGGTATACACATCCACATGAACACCATACAAGTAATGCCTCCATATTTTCAAGGCAAATACCATGGCCGCTAACTCAAGGTCATGAGGTTGATAGTTCTTCTCATGCACCTTAAGTTGTCTAGAAGCATAGGCGATTACTTTCGCATGTTGCATAAGCACACACCCCAAACCCACTCGGAATGCATCACAATACACAACGAAGCCCTTTGTACCCTCAGGTAAAGTCAACATTGGAGCAGAAGTAAGCCTATCTTTCAAGATTTGGAAGCTTTTCTCACATGCCTCCGACCACTCAAATTTCTTACTCTTTTGGGTCAAAGTAGTCAAGGGAGATGCAATGGACGCAAAACAATCCACAAACCTCCGATAATAACCCGGTAGACCTAAGAAACTCCTAATGTCGGTTGGAGTAATTGGTCTCGGCTAATTTTTCAACGCCTCTGTTTTCCTTGGATCAACCTCAACTCCCTTACTAGAGATGATATGACCAATAAACGCCACCGAACTCAACCAAAACTCGCATTTGCTATACTTGGCAAACAATTGGTGTTCTTTAAGTACTTGCAACACCACTCTCAAATGACCCATGTGATCACCCTCATTTTTTGAATATACCAAGATGTCGTCAATGAAGACAATGACAAATGAATTTAGGTAACTTTAAAACACCCTATTCATTAGGTCCATAAACGCCTCCGAAGCATTAGTGAGACCAAAGGAAATTACTAAGAACTCATAGTGACCATATCTAGTCTGAAATGCCATCTTTGGTATATCTCACCCCTCCAAAGGAAAGTAGCTTGCCCCTTGGATTTGATCAAACAAGTCGTCAATCCGAGGGAGAGGATACTTGTTCATAATAGTGACTTTATTGAGTTGGCGATAATCAATGCACATTCTTAAGGACCCATCCTTATTCTTCACAAACAAAACCGGAGCACTCCATGGAGAAATACTAAGTCTTATGAAGCCTTTGTGTAGTAGATCATTGAGTTGAGCGTTCAACTCTTTCAATTCGACCGGAGTCATCCGATAAAGAGGAATTGAAATGGGATTTGTATCCGGTAGCAAATCGATACCAAAATCAATTTCCCGCTGGGGAGGAATACCGGGAAGATCATTAGGAATGACCTCTGGAAATTCACTCACTACGGAGACCGACTCAATGGGAGGAATTTCGGTGTCTAAATGTTGGACTCTTACTGTGTGATATAGACAACCTTTTGAGATCATTTTGCATGCTTTTAAACAAGATATAATACGACCTCTAGGAATAGAATTTCCCCACTTCCACTATACAACGGGGTCATTAGGAAAGTAAACTTCACCAACCTTGTTCTACAATTAATAGAGGCAAAGAAAGCATGCAACCAATCCATACCCAAAATGATATCAAAATCAAGCATATCGAGTTCTACTAGTCAACATAAGAAACTCTATTGGGTAACATTATCGAACAATTTCTATACACCTCTTTTGCAACAACCGACTCACCCACCCGGGTAGACACTATAAAAGGTTCATACAAATTATCGGGTAAAATGTCAAACTTTTTAGCTACTAGAGGAGTAACAAATTACAAGGTAGCACCGGGATCAAGTAAAGCATATACATCAATACAAAAGACTTTCAACATACCGATTGTCACATCCCGAGACCACACCCTAGAAGTTAGGGCACAATCTCGGATTGTGACAGGGCTTACTCGACCTCTCGGAGGTCTCATACAAGCCTCTCGTATCGTTTATCACATATACATAATGAAAAGTAGCGCGAAATTAAAACTTTTCAAAAACAATATCATAGTCTATAAAAACTATTTCATATAAAAGTAATAGGAAAAACAAAGTTTCAATCTCATTATCTTAAGACACAAGAGTACTTGGGACACGGCCCATACAAAACAGAAAACATAGTACTATTAAGTCTATTACAATACTTCATAAAAGAAACATCAAAGACATATATGCCCTCGAGTCAAATGAGGACATACTTCAACTTCACTTGAACGATCCTCTAAATCCAAGTCTTCTTCCAAAATATGCTCCTCACCTACCAAGAACTATATAGATAGATAAAAGCATTGAATTAGTACAACCACATGTACTAAGTATGACATTATGCATAAAAATCATGAAAACGGACATTTATTGAAATATGCATCTTTTCATTTAAATATCATAATATCATCACAACAACAACATTTATCAACTTAGAATCACATAAGAAAGCATTAAAACCAAACATCATATTTTTATAACTCACTTTCTTGTAAGCTATATTCACTGCACAGTGAATTGCTTCACTGTAACAGTGAAGTACTTGCTCTTCCCTTTTTAACACTCCTAGCATGTAGTCTCCTCACTAAAATCTATCCTAAGGTTCACTTAAGTCACATAAAGAGAGACCTCCCGTACACCCTCTGTTAATGTGTGTAAACGATCCTCTAGGATACTCATAATGATACACATACACACCTACAATACATCAACACACAAGACATACAAAAACATGACAATCTCCCCTACCAAGGTTATCAAAAGACTTACTTAAGTACTCCTAGAAGAGAACGCCCATACACCCTCTTCAAAGGTTACCTAAATAATCCTTAAGAATTCCTAAGTTTAGATCATGTCAAACATAACAATAAACTTCCCTAACTAGAGTCATTCTCAAGACTTCCATAGATAAGACATGAAGAGATCATCCTTTATGCACTCTTCACACTTTAACTAAGGAATCCTTAAGTCACATTAGAATAGGTACTCCTATATTTAAACCCTCTCTTAACATAAGTCATTAGTTCATTAGTTCATTAAGAAACATTTATCAGATAAAGGACATTCAAATATTGGTCTTGGAGAAGACCTAGGGACTCTTTATAACACCTTCAAAGCCTATTGTGCAATGTCTAGATAGCGTCCCATACCACCACCTAAACCTCATAGAACTTCTCTAATGCTAATAGGTATCCCATATGATGAGAATAGGCAATAACCGACATAGACCATGGTAGTAAAACATGGAATACTGAGTTCTATCCTACTCCGATGAGGTTGTTCTACTTGCCAATGGTAGAACTTAGACACATCCCACGCAGGCACATGGTTAAGCAACATGAAGGGCATGATTTGTACTCTAGTCTCATTCTTTAACTAGAACTACTTCCCTTGCCATACTCACTCGGTGCTAGCCTTTGTTCTCATAGATTAGATAACATTAAGGTTCATACAAAAGGTTCCATATCAAGTTCATAACCCAATTACATTTACCCTACCAAAGAAAGGTCCACTAGGGCTACCTCCCTAAGGCGACAAGAAGCTCATCGGGACTTTTCTAAGGATTGATATGATGTCGTTCAAGCTAATCAACCTTAAGTCCATAAATCATTACATGAAGGATACCATTACGACCTTCGACTTCAAGTTTCATAACCTTACCACTAGGTTCAAGGTTTCACATAAAGGACCCTCTTATAATCATTCAATGTCTCACATAACATTCATTCATTCAAGACTAGATGTAACCCCCATAGCACTCAATACCTTGTACACACCATCAAGGAACTCTTGGGGATCTTCATCTACCTTAAAGCCAAGAAAGATTTGAGGATTCAACCTCACAAAGTATCTTAACCTAGAGGTCATTGTGTTCTCTACAACATTCACCCAAATTTATTTGAGTAGTCACAGCTTGGGCTATAGCAAGCAAAGCATCTCTTATCTCCCTATTAGACATCTCCGGAACATCATTACCTCCTTCACATTAGGGGCATGATCACCTTGGGGAGGCACTAGAGCACCTTGAGCACCTTGGACACCTTGACCATCTTGAAGAACTTGCTCAACTTGCTCAGCTTGCTCAACTTGAGGAGGAGCTTCCTCATTCACCCTTCCCTCTTCCAACCTTCTATCGTCCATCCTTCTAGTATTCATCTCCTAGAAACACAAGGAAACACATATAGAAGGATACTCATAACATTTACTCTACCGCACAACATAGGAGTAGAAAAGAAGTAAAACTCTATCGTCCTATAGCCTCTCGCCCATAGATGTGTTGCGACTCACACCCATGGTCAAGACTCTACTAGACGTGACTTGATGAGACTTTTTGATTCCTAAGACTACTTTCACCAACCTATGCTCTGCTACCAAGCTTTGTCATATCTCGAGATCACACCCTAGAAGTTAGAGCAGAATCTCGGATTATGACACGGCGTACTGGACCTCTCGGAGATCTCATACAAGCCTCTCATATCGTTCATCGCATATACGTAGTGAAAAATAGTGCGGAATTAAAACTTTTCACAAAACAATATCATAGTTTTTAAAAACTCTTTCATATAAAAGTAATAGGAAATACGAAGTCTCAATCTCATCATCTTAAGACACAAGAGTACTTGGGACACGGCTCATACGAAATAGAAAACATAGTACTATTAAGTCTATTACAATACTTCATAAAAGAAACATCAAAGACATATATGCCCTCGAGTCAAATGTGGACATACTTCAACTTTATTTGAATGATCTTCTAAATCCAAGTCTTCTTCCCAAATATGCTCCTCACCTACCAAGAACTATATAGATAGATAAAAGCATTGAATTAGTACAACCACATGTACTAAGTATTACATTATGCATAAAAATCATGAAAATGGACATTTATTGAAATATGTATCTTTTCATTTAAATATCATAATATCATCGTAAGAACAACATTTATCAACTTAGAATCACATAAGAAAACATTAAAACCAAACATCATATTTTTATAACTCACTTTCTAGTAAGCTATATTCACTGTACAGTGAATTGCTTCACTGTAACAGTGAAGTACTTGCTCTTCCCTTTTTAACACTCCTAGCATGTAGTCTCCTCACTAAAAGCTATCCTAAGGTTCACTTAAGTCACATAATTAGAGACCGCCCATACACCCTCTCTTAATGTGCGTAAACGATCCTCTAGGATACATATAATGATACACATACACACCTACAATACATCAACACACAAGACATACAAAAACATGACAATCTCTCCTACCAAGGTTATCAAAAGACTTACTTAAGTACTGCTAGAAGAGAACGCCCATACACCCTCTTCAAAGGTTACCTAAATAATCCTTAAGAATTCCTAAGTTTAGATCATGTCAAACATAACAATCAACTTCCCTAACTAGAGTCATTCTCAAGACTTCCATAGATAAGACATGAAGAGATCATCCTTTATGCACTCTTCACACTTTAACTAAGGAATCCTTAAGTCACTTTAGATTAGGTACTCCTTCATTTACACCCTCTCTTAACATAAGTCATTAGTTCATTAGTTCATTAAGAAACATTTATCACATAAAGGACAGTCAAATAATGTTCTTGGAGAAGACCTAGGGACTCTTACTAACACCTTCAAAGCCTATTGTGCAATGTCTATATAGCGTCCCATACCACCACCTAAACCTCATAGAACTTCTCTAATGGTAATAGGTATCCCATATGATGAGTATAGGCAATAACCCACATAGACCATGGTAGTAAAACATGGAATCCGGAGTTCTATCCTACTCCGATGAGGTTGTTCTATTTGCCAATGGTAGAACTTAGACACATCCCATGTAGGCACATGGTTAAGGAATATGAAAGGCATGCTTTGTAATATAGTCTCATTCTTTAACTAGAACTACTTCCCTTTCCATACTCACTCAGTGCTAGCCTTCGTTCTCATAGATTAAATCACATTAAGGTTCATACAAAAGGGTTCCTTATCAAGTTCATAACCCAATTACATTTACCCTACCAAAGAAAGGTCCACTAGGGCTACCTCCCTAAGGCGACAAGAAGCTCATCATGACTTTCCTAAGGATTGATATGATACCATTCCAGCCAATCAACCTATAAGTCCATCATTCATTACATGAAGGATACCATTACAACCTTCGACTTCAAGTTTCATAACCTTACCACTAGGTTCAAGGTTTCACATAAAGGACCCTCTTATCATCATTCAAGGTCTCACCTAAAATTCATTCATTCAATACTAAGACACTTTATCTTGCTAAGTCAAGATATCACATATTCGTAATCATACATGGATCAAGTAAGGGACACAAGTCTACCTAAACAAGACACAACATACTTCACTTTAGCACATATAGAATACATTCTTTAGACACTTAGGAATGACCCTTAACATCATTTAGTCAACCTATTCATTACCTTAACATCATCAAAATAACCATTATAGACTCATATAGCCAAGTTAGGAACACCATGTATCAACTCTAAGACTACACACTTAATACATAGTCATTAGTGTAACATGATCACCTAAAATAACATCAATAGAAGAACAAATACTTTCACATTACTTCACATATAGGTAGATATGATCATACTTTACATAATCAACTACACAAATCAACATAATACTTCAAATAGTGCCGACGAGGCCATGATCATCAATATACTTAAAGTAACGCCAACAAGGCCACATCAATTCACATAACACCGCCACCATAAGTGGACCAAACCAATCACAACATAATTGAAGTCTAAATAATCATTAAATAAAAGGAAATAGGGCAGTGTACCACCACTTCATCGTCAACACTTCAAGCCAATGCCAGATCATCCAATTTAATATCATAAGGCCCTTACCCATGGCCATGAACATCAATTCAATACATAAATCATAAAATACTAAATGAAATCTAAGTCCAATATAGACTTATCAATCTAAGACCAATTAGATAACAATTGAATACAATTCTTATATCATTAGAAAGCTCATAAAAAACTACACATTAATTCATAAGCATTAGACCAATATCAAGTGGTTATAATTTAGTCAAAAAGTAGGGTTCATCAATTACATAGATTCATAGGCTAATTGAGTTAAAATCACCTTAATAAACACAATTAAATCACTAAACAATGATTAAAAACCATTAATGCAAGAACCCATGGTAGATCATGTAATATGTCAATTCATCTTTTGAAAACTTTAGAAAACATCTTTGAAAGTTGGGCTCCTTGATGAAACGAGTTTCAAGGATCAAAAACCATACCTCAATGAAGCTAATCCTTCAATTTGATGAAGAATCTCCACTCAAATCACCAATCCAAGCTCTTCCTTGAGTTTGAGCTTTAATGGAGTCTTAGGGAATTTCAAAGGGATTTTGGGGTTTTGATTTTTGAAGAATGAAATCTTTTAAGTGTTAAAGACTTATAAACACCTTTAAAATATCCAAAAGACCCCTTAGGAACGTCCAATACTCTTATTTGGAAGTGGGGTGAAATTACAACTTCACCCCTCAACTTAACAGTGGCCTGCGCAAGGAACACAACATCATCGACGGTCCGTCCCCTGACCAACGGACCGTCCTGCTGGTCCGTGGTCTGGGACAGAGACTTTTCTATGGCTTCCTCTCCCTCAAGACTAAGTGTCAACCGACGGAGCACCACCTACGAGCCGTCCCTTGACCAATGGACCATCCTTTGGTCCGTGGTCTGTGTCTAATGCTTGCCCTTGGTCCCTCCTTCCCTAGGCTAAGTACCAATCGATGGAGCACCACCCACGGGGCATCGACTCACCCACGGGCCATAGATTGCCTTCCGTGGTTTGGGCTGTCTTGGGCAGCCTAGGCACCAACTTTGGGTCCTTCCTCAAGGAACCTTGGATGGTCCTTTGGGATATTTTCAACGACGTTTCCAAACCAAAAATGACCGTATACGATTTTAGGACCTCTCACATGAATTTCACCCAAAACTAACACGTAAAACTCGACGAAACATGCCTAGACACACAAGGTCATTTCAAGGCACATCTTTTGAATGCCATGGACGTTTGACCTCCAAACTTCACAAAACTTGACACACTACCTATATACATCATATAAACTCATTTAAGGACCAGGCAACCTCATGAATCATTCATATAAACATGCTTCATATTAGGAATTCATGGAAGATAAATTTACATAGGTTAATCCTATTAAAACTATCATGAATTGATCCACATTGTATCCATTACATATAATTCATAATCCCATTACATCATAGGCAGTATCTAACCATTATTTTAACATGATTGAATCTCACAATAGGCATGCTAGGATCATCAATCTATAGGGTAAAGCATGTAGGTCAATCTTATCAAATTTCCTTTGATTCGATCACTAAGGATTCATACTTACAATTCAATCATAATATCAGTTTAAAACAGTAGCTATAACCATAATCACCTATTCGAATTTCAACATTAAATCCTAGAAAGGCAATGCTACAGTGAATTCATGGAAATCCAAGCTAAGCATGTTCAATTCTTCATATATGGATCCACATGGATCCTTAATCATCAAATCATAATCAATTCACGTAAATAACTATAAATATAAGCAATTCAACGTAAGAGAATCACAAATCTACCATTAACAAGCCATGATCACAATGCCCATGCAAGGGCTAAATCAAGTTTGGGAAGGGACATGGGTTCATCATGCAATTGGAGTCAAAATCACGTTAAAACCAATATATTAATTTCAACTCATCATGATTTAATCTTTAAAAACGTTTTTAGAAAGAACCCATGGCTAGATTGAAGAAGGAGAAGTTTGATCATCAAATCTCTTTTGAAACTTTGAGATTAACTCTCTAGATGGAAGGATAACTAGAGATGAAGGATCACCATACCTTTATCTGGATGAAAACCTTTAAAACTTGATGATTCATACATGGAAATTTAAGCTCCAAGTTGTTCTTGAGATTCACCAACAATGGTGGTTTCTAGGGAGAATATTTTTGGAGGGAAAGGTTCAATTTGTGTGAGTTCGTTTGGGAATGGGTTGATCACGTTTTTGATCACTTAAATACACCCAAAAATTACCAAACAAATTATGTGGGGTCAGGTTAGCACATGGGGTGAATTTCCCATTCACCCCTTTAATGAAACAGTCCACAGGCAGTGGCACCAGGCCACCATCGACGGACCCAATCGACTGGGCGTGCTTTGGCTTCCGTCGATTGGTCCATGGCGAATTTTGGTTTGAGACCTTCCCAATCTAAGTATCAATCGATGAGACCTCATCTACGGGACGTTGGTCAACCAACTGGCCGTCGTTTGGTCCGTCGATTGACACTGCCAAGTTAGTGTCTCGACCAGCCTTGGGTCCTTCTTGTGGGCCCTTTTGCGGGGCCCATTAGAAGTCGTACCCGGACGTTTCCCACGTAAATACAACCCTTAACAAGTTTTATACCTTCCACATATGTTTTACCCAAAACAAATACACGCAACTTGTCCAAACATGCAAGGCCCCATCAAGACACACACATGCATGTCTCTAGGCTATCTTTTGAACGTCTTGGACGTTCTTGGACGTTTGGCCTCCAAAATTCACGAAAATCCATATAATACCATTAAACATCATTATAAATCATTTTAAGACTTCATAAGCTCATTTCATACAATTTTAAGCATGCATAGACACATCAGGCACATAGGTGACTAGTCGTCAAACATTTTGGTCGATCCGTGATGTTTGACTTCCATTTCACCTCAAACTTTATACACTGCCTCTAAACCATATTATAAGTCATTTTAGGACCATAGAACCTTAAGACAAACATGTTAGGTTCTAGACACCCTAACTCATTTTGGGGTCTTATATCATGATGGTCTAAGGTCCTATATTGGTCTATAATGTGGTATAGAGGCAGTAGCTAAGAGTTTAGGTGCATTGGAAGTCAAACGTCAAGGGACTACTAAGACGTTCGACGACTAAGTTACCTAAGTGCCTCATATATGGTTGTATGTGTTTATATGTGATGTATGAGCTTATATGGTCCTTTAATGAGTTTATATGGTGTATATAGGCAGTGTGTCAAATTTCGTGAAGTTTGGAGGTCAAACATTGAAGAACGTCCATGACGTTCGAAAGATGTGCCTGGAAATGACCTTGTGTGTCTATCCATGTGTCGTCGAGTTTTACGTGTTCGCTTTGAGTGAAATTCATGTGAGAGGTCCTAAACTCGTATCGGTCATGTTTGGGTTTAAAACGTCCGGGCAAACATCCCCAAGGACCATCCAAGAGTCCTTGAGGAAGGACCCTTCTTGAGTGCCAAAGCTGCCCAAGACAACCCAACCAACGGTTGGCAATCGACGCCCAGTGGGTCAGTCGACGCCCCTGTTGGTGGGGTCTTATCGTTTGAGACTTAGGCGTGGGAGAGGAGAGGCCAAAGACCAGCCTCAGTCCCATACCACAGACCAAAGGACGGTCCGTTGATCAAAGGATGGGCCGTCGATGGCCCTCTGTCGGTGAGGCAGTCTCTCCGCAGGCTTCACTGTAATGTTAGGGGTGAAGTTGGGAATTCACCCCAAGCCTTTTAAAAATAGGAGGACGGTTGTTTTAAGTTTTTAGGGGTATTTTGAGAGTATATAAGTGATTAAACTCTCATTTAACCCCTAGAACTTAGATCAAAACCCTTTCCCTCCTAAAGTTTCTCCAAAAACCTCCAGGAGAGTTCAAAGTGAAGATGAAGCTTGAAGATGGGTCTTCAATGGTGTTTATTCTTCAATTAGCATTGGGTTATTCAAATAAGGTATGGGAGTTCTTCATCTAAGGCTTGATATCACCTTAGAGCCAATTTCAAAGATGATTTTCAAAGATTTCAAAAAGATGAAAAAGTCCAATTTCTACTATAAGTCTTGGGTTCTTGCATGAAACGTTTTCAAAGCTTAAGATATGATGTTATTGATGTATAATTGATGTTTTCAAATGAAATTCTCCATGAAACCTTGATCTTCTGAAATCTCTAAATTTCACTAAAGTATTGGTGAATTGATTATGCTTTTATATTATGAATTCATGTAAAGATTGTTTTGGGCTTTTGATTCATGTACAGATTATGTATGTATGGTGTATAGGCTGTTTCATTTGATAATTTAGTAATGAATACACTTAGATCTATTGCATGTTAAGCTTATTGAATTGATATGAACTAAATGCTTATAGATTCTAGTGTAGTTTTCTATGGGCTATTGAAGATGTAAGGATTTTATGCAATTGATATCTAATTGATCTTAGATTGATAAATATATATTGAATTGACTTAGATTCATTGAGTATTATAATTTATGCTTTGAATTGATGTTCATGTCCATGGGTAAGGGCCTTATGATATTGAATTGGATTATTTAGCTTTGGATTGAAGTTGTGAGATCAAGTGGGTGGTATGCTTCCCTAACCCTATTAATATTATGTATAGCTATTGTAATTTAGCTCTTGAATTATGTGTGATTGGTATGGTCCACTTATGGTGGCGGTGTTATGTGATTGAAGTGGCCTTGTCGGCGTTATTTTAAGTATTATGATGATCATGGCCTTGTCGGCACTACTTGAAGTATTATGTTGATTTGTGTAGTTGATTATGTGAAGTATGATCGTATCTACCTATATGTGAAGTAATGTGAAAGTATGTGCTATTCTTTTGATGCTATTTAGGTAATCATGTTAGACTAATGACTATGACTTAGAGTTGAATGCATGATTGTTCCTAATTGGCTATATGAGTCAATTATAACTATATTGATGAGGATATAGTAGTGTATATGATGACTTTAAGATGATAATGGTTGTTCCTATGTGCTTCTTAAATATCATGTAATATGTGCTAAAGTGAAATATGTTGTGTCTTGTTTAGGTAGACTTGTGTCCCTTACTTGATGCGTATATGAATGTGAATACGTGATATCTTGACTTAGAAAGTTAAATCGTCTTAGTATTGTATGTATGAATGTTAGGTGAGACCTTGAATGATGATAAGAGGGTCCTTTATGTGAAACCTTGAACCTAGTGGTAAGGTTATGAAACTTGAAGTCGAAAGTCGTAATGGTATCCTTCATGTAATGAATGATGGACTTGAGGTTGATTGGCTGGAACGACATCATATCAAACATTAGGAAAGTCATGATGATCTTCTTGTCGCCATTGTAAGGCAGCCCCTAGAGGACCTCTTTGGTAGGGTAAATGTAACTGGGTTATGAACTTGATATGGAACCCCTTTGTATGAACCTTAATGTGAATTAATCTATGAGAACGAAGGCTAGCACCGAGTGAGTATGGTAAGGGAATTATCTCTAGTTAAAGAATGAGGCTAGAGTACAATGTAAGCCCTTCATATTCCTTAACCATGTGCCTACATGGCATGTGTCCAAGTTCTACCATTGGCAAGTAGAACAACCTCATCGGAGTAGGATAGAACTCTGGATTCCATGCTTTGCTACCATGGTCTATGTCGGTTATTGCCTATTATCATCATGTGGAATACTTATTAGCATTAGAGAAGTTCTATGAAGTTAAGGTGGTGGTATGGGACGCTATCTAGACATAGCACAATAGGCTTTGAAGATGTTAGTGAGAGTTCCTAGGTCTTACCCAAGACCATTACTTGAATGTCCTTATGTGATGAATTTCTCTTAAATGAACTAAGGAATGTAATGACTTCAGTTAAGACAAAACGTTAAATGAATAAGTACTTATCTAGAGTAGTTAAGGGTTGTCTAGTTAAGGTATGAAGGGGGCAAGGGAATGGTCACTTCATCTCTTATTTACATAAGTATTAGTAATGATTCTAGTTAAGGAAATTTATTGGTTATGTAGACCTGATCCAAACTTAGGTAAGTCTTAAGGACTACTTAGGTAATCATGAAGAGGTAAATTATGGACATTATCTTCTTGAGTTACTTGAGTAGGTCTTTGGATAACCTTTGAAAGGAGAATATCATATTCTATGTGTGCTAATGTATTAGTGAGAATGATTCTATCTTAGGTAATCTATAAGATCCCTTACGTGTGTGTGAAAGGGATTGTATAGGCGGTCGCTCCACACTCACTCATGTGAACCTTGGAATCACCTTTGGTAGGAGAATCTCATGTTGATGTGTTTGATGTATTGTAAGTGTGTATGTGTCTCATTCTAAGTAGTCTTAAGGATCGTTTAGGCATGCTTTGAGAGGGTGTATGTGCGGTCTCTATTTGTGTGACTTAAGTGAGTCTTAGGATAGCTTTTAGTGGGTTGACTACGTGCTAGAAGATTTCAAATGTGAAGGCTAAGCACTTCATTGTAACAGTCAAGGAACATCACTGTACAGTGAAGTAGTTCACTGGAAAGTGGGCATAAAAATGTAAATAATTGCTTGTATGATTTCTCATGTTTTTCTAAAGTTGATAAATGTTGTTCTTATGATTATAGTATGATGTTTTAATCAAAGTTCATGAAAACATGTTATTGACTAAATGTCCCTTTTTCATGGTTTTTGCATGGCTTCCATACTTAGTACATCTAATGTGCTAACCCCTTCTTTTCCCTTTTTGACTAAAGTGTAGGGAATTGGAAGTCTCGATATGCCATGGAGGATGGATAGGTTTCTAAGGGTTGAAGATGAAGTATTGGTGAGTCCTCATCGATTCGAGGACAATACCCACATGTTCCTTTATGTCTTAAATCTTTACTTTATGTCTTGTATGGGCTTAGTCCCAACTGTTGTATACTCTAAAGTTTAGATGGTTCAAAGGGATATTGTAAAGGCTTAAGGTTTTAAATGAATGTCTTCCGTTTGCGTATTGTTTATAGAAAGAGTTCTTTGTGTGTGAAGAAAATTTTAAATTCTTACTCATTTTAGAATGTTTATTATGCAATGAATGATACGAGTGGATAAGATGAGACTTCTTGTAGACTCATTTGCCGTGTGAAGAACTCAAGGATACTCTAACTTCTAGGGTGTACTTGAGGGTCGTGACAATATGAATCCTTAGGAATGTCATTATGAGCTATCTTGTCGCCATTGTAAGGCAGCCCTAGGGGACATGTTTGGTAGGGTAAATGTAATTGGGTTATGAATTATATATGAAACCCCTTTGTATGAACCTTTAATGTGAATTACTCCATGAGAACAAAGGCTAGCACCGAGTGAGAATGGGAAGGGAAGTAGTTCTAGTTAAAGGATGAGGCTAGAATAAAAAGTAAGCCCTTCATATTCCTTAACCATGTGCCTACATGGGATGTGTCCAAGTTTTACCATTGGCAAGTAGAAAACCCTCCATTAGAGTAGGTTACAACTCCGGATTCCATGTTTTGTTACCATGTTCTATGTCGGTTATTGCCTATTCTCATCTTATGGGATACCTACTAGTATTTGAGAAGTCTAGGAAGTTTAGGTGGTGGTATGGGAAGCTACCTATACATTGCACCCTTAGGCTTTGAAGATGATAATGAGAGTCCCTAGGTCTTCTCTAAGACCATTACTTGAGTGTCCTCTATGTGATGTAAGTGAATGAGTACCTAATCTAGAGTGACCTTAAGGATTCCTTAGTTAAAGTGTGAAGGGGGGATAATGGATGATCTCTTCATGTCTTATCTAGGAAAGTCTTGAGAATGACTCTAGTTAGGGAAGTTGGTTGATACTTTGGGCATGATCTAAACTTAGGAAGTCTTAAGGATTATTTAGGTAACCTTGAAGAGAGTGTATGAGCGTTCTCTTCTAGGAGAACTTAAGTAAGTCTTTTGATAGCCTTGGTAAGGAGAATGTCATATTATACATGTTATGTGTTTGGTGTATTATAAGTGTGTATGTCTCATTATAAGTAGTCTTGAGGGTCATTTAGGCATGCTTAGAGAAGGTGTATGGGTGGTCTCTCTTGTTATTGCTTAAGTGAGTCTTAGGATATCTTTTAGTGAGAAGATTACATGCTAGGAAGTGTTCTATGTGAATTAGAATCACTTCACTGTAATAGTGAAGGAGTTCATTGTACAGTGAAGTAGTTCAATGTAATGTTGCTCCTAAAAATGTTACAAATGATTTATATGATTTCTTATGTGCTTCTAAGGTGTTAAATGTTGTTCTTCTTATTATATTTTGATATTTAAATAAAAAGATGCATATTTTCAATAAATGTCCATTTTCATGATTTTTATGCATTATGCCATACATAGTACATGTGGTTGTACTAATTCCTTGTTTTTATCTATCTCTATAGTGGTTGTTAGGTGAGTAGCATTGGGAAGCAAGACTTGGATCGTAGCATCATTCAAGTGAAGTTGAAGTATGTCCTCATTTGACTCGAGGGCATAGATGTCTTTTATTTCTCTTATTGAAGTATTGTAATAGACTTAGAAGTACTATATTTCTATTGTGTATGGGTCGTGTCCCAAGTATTCTTGTGTCTAACATTTGATTAAATGAGACTTAGTATTTCCTATGAGTTTTGTATGAAAGAGATTTTAAAGACTACGGAAATGTTTGTGAAAAGTTTTAATTCCGCACTACTTTTCACTATGTATATGCGATGAACAATACGAAAGGGCTTGTATAAGACCTCCGAGTGGTCAAGTACGCCGGTTGCACTCCTAGAGTGCCATATCATCTAGGGTATGGTCTCTGGATGTGACAAGCTTTGTATCAGAGCATAGGATATGAAAGTAGTCTTAGGAATCAAAAAGTCTCATCAAGTCACGTCTAGTAGAGTCTCGGCCATCGGTGTGAGTCGCGACACATCTATGGGCGAGAGGTTGTAGGACGATAGAGTTTCCCTTTTTTTCTACTCCTATTTCGTACCGTAGAGTAAATGATATGAGTATCCTTCTTAATGTGTTTCCTTGTGTTTCTAGGAGATGAATACTAGAAGGATGGCCGCTAGAAGGTTTGAAGAGGGAAGAGTGAATGAGGAAGTTCCTCCTCAGGTGGAGCAAGTCGAGCAAGTTCATCAAGATGGACAAGTAGTCCAAGGTGCTCAAAATGCTCAAGTGCCTCCCCAAGGTGATCAAGTCCCTATTGTGGAAGGAGATAATGATGTTCCAGTGGTTCACCCAAAAATGACTAATAGAGAGATTAGAGAGGCTTTGCTTGCTTTAGCCCAAACTGTGACTTTCTCAAGTGAATTTGAGTATGGACCCTACGGTGAATGTTGTGGAGAGAACTATGACATCTAGATGGAGAGACTTTGTGAGGATGAATTGTAAGATATCGAAAATGACATAGGTGAACTAGAGTCTAACATTGTGGTCAAGATGGTATAAGGTCCTAAATAGGTCTATTAAATGGTATTGAGGCAGTGTCTAAGGTATTAGGTGCATTGGAAGTCAAACATCAAGGGACGACCATGACATTCAACGACTAAGTCACCTTTGTGCTTCGTATGTGGTTCTATATGTTCATGTGTGATTCATGATGTTGGGAAGTCTTTAAATAAGTTAATATGATACATAAAGTCAGTGTGTCAAGTTTCGAGAAGTTTGGAGGTCAAACGTCCAAGAACGTCCATGACATTCGAAAGATGTGCCTCGAAATGACCTTGTGTGTCTGGGCATGTTTCGTCGAGTTTACGTGTTATTTTTGGATGAAATTCATGTGAGATGTCTTAAACTCATATACAATCATGTTTGGGTTGGAAACGTCCGGGAAAACATCCCCAAGGACCATCCAAGGGTCCTTGAGGAAGGACCCAAAACTTGGTGTCAAGACTGACCCACGCAGCCCCAAACGACGGAGAAATCAACGGTTCGTGGGCCAATCAATGCCCCGTCGATGGGTGCCATTGGTAGGGACTTAGTCTTGGGAGAGAGGAGAACCATGGCAAGTCTCTGAACCAACCAACGGAAGGACAGGATGGTCCGTTTGTGGACAAACGGTCCGTCGACTGCCAACCGTTGGTGGACTATTTTTCCTGCGTAGCCTCACTGTTAAGTGAGGGGTAAAATTGGAATTTCACCCCACTTCAAAATATAGAGTTTGGAGGTTCCTAAGGGGTATATTGGGTATTTTAAAGGTGTTTATAAGTCTTTAACACTTAGAAGATTTCATTCTTCAAAATCAAAACACCAAAATCCTTTAGAAATTCCTCAAGCTCCATTGAAGTCCAAAGTCAAGGAAGAGCTTGGTGTGACGAATTGAGTGGAGATTCTTCTTTCAAAGATGTTTTCTAAAGTTTTCTAAAGATGAATTGACCTATTTCATGATCTACCATGGGTTCTTGCATTAAAGGTTTTTAATCATTGAAAAGTTATTGAATTGTAGTTATTTCTAGATTTTAACTCAATTAACCATTGAACCCCATGTAATTGATGAACCCTAGTTTTTGACTAAGTTATGAGTTACTTGATATTGGTCTAATGTTTATGAATTCATGTGTAGTTTGTTATGGGCTTTCTAATGATATATAATTGTATTCAATTGTTATCTAATTGGTTTAGATTGTTGAATCTATATTGAATTGGTTTAGATTTCATTTAGTATTATATTTTATGTGTTGAATTGATGTTCATGGCCATGGGTAAGGGACTTGTGATGTTGAATTGGGTGATTTGACATTGTATTGAAGTTTTGATGATGGAGTGGTGGTACGCTTCCCAATTTTACTTTATTTAAGTGTTAATTAGATTTCAATTATGTTGTGATTGGTTTGGTCCACTTATGGTGGCGGTGTTAGGTGAATTGATGTGGCCTTGTCAGCGTTATTTTAAGTATAATGATGATCATGGCCTTGTCGGCACTACTTGAAGTTATATGGCTATTTGTGTAGTTAATTAGGTGATTTATGATCATTTCTCCTTACATGTGAAAGTATGTGTTATTCTATTGATGGTGTTCAGGTAATCATGTTATGCTATGACTATGTGTTAAGTTTGTACTCTTAGAGTGGATATATGGTTGTTCCTACTTGGCTATATGAGTCTATAATGGTTATGTAGATGATGTTAAGTTTATTAATAGGTTGACTAAATGATGTTAAGGGTCATTACTAAGTGTCTAAAGAATATGTTATATGTGCTAAAAGTGATGTATGTGGTGTCTTGTTTAGGTAGACTTATGCCCCTTACTTGATACTTGTATGAATATGAATATGTGATATCTTTACTTAGGAAGCTAAAGAGTCTTAGTCTTGAATGAATGAATGTTAGGTGAGACCTTGACTGATGATAAGAGGGTCCTTTCTGTGAAACCTTGAACGTAGTGGTAAGGTTATGAAACTTGAAGTCGAAAGCCGTAATGGTATCCTTCATGTAATGAATGATGGACTTAAGGTTGATTGGCTGGAACGGCATCATATCAATCCTTAGGAAAGTCATATTGAGCTTCTTGTCGCCATAGGGAGGTAGCCCTAGTGGACCTTTCTTTGGTAGGGTAAATGTAATTGGGTTATGAACTTCATATGGAACCCTTTTGAATCTATGAGAACGAAGGCAGCACCAAGTGAGTATGGGAAGGGAAGTAGTTCTAGTTAAAGTATGAGACTAGATTACAAAGCATGCCCTTCATATTCCATAACCATGTTCCTAGATGGGATGTGTCCAAGTTCTACCATTGGCAAGTAGAACAACTTCATCGGAGTAGGATAGAACTTTGGATTCCATGTTTTTCTACCATGGTCTATGTCGGTTATTGCCTATTCTCATCATATGGAATACATATTAGCATTAGAGAAGTTCTATGAGGTTTAGGTGGTGGTATGGGACGCTATCTACACATTGCACAATAGGCTTTAAAGGTGTTAGTAAGAGTCCCTAGGTCTTCTCCAAGACCATTACTTGAATGTCCTTTATGTGATATATGTCTCTTAAATGAACTAATGAACTAATGACTTAATGATATAAAGTATGTAAGTGAATAAGTACCTAATCTAAAGTGACTTAAGGACTCCATAGTTAAAGTGTGAAGAGGGCATAAAGGATGATCTCTTCATGTCTTATCTATGGAAGTCTTGAGAATGACTCTAGTTAGGAAAGTTGTTTGTTATGTTTGAAATGATCTAAACTTAGGAAGTCTTAAGGATTATTTAGGTAGCCTTGAAGAGGGTGTATGGGCGTTCTCTTCTAGGAATACTTAAGTAAGTCTTTTGATAGCCTTGGTAGGGGAGATTGTCATATTATGTATGTCTTGTATGTTGGTGTATTGTAGGTGTGTATGTGTCTCCTTATGAGTAATCTTAAGGATCGTTTAGGCCCATCTAGAGAGGGTGTATGGGAGTTCTCTCTTTGTGTGACTTAAGTGAATCTTAGGATAGCTTTAGTGAGAAGACTACATGCTAGAAGATGCTTAGTACGAAATTAGAAGAATTCACTGTAACATGAGGTACTTTGCTGTACAGTGAATTGAGTTCACTGTAAAGTGAGTTCTATAATGTGTTAATTGGTTTTAAATGTTTTCTTATGTGATTCTAAGTTGTTAAATGTTGTTCTTATGATGATATTATGACATTTAAATGAAAAGATGCATATTTTCAATAAATGTCCGCTTTCATGATTTTTATGCATAAGTCATACTTAGTACATGTGGTTGTACTAATTCCATGCTTTTATCTATCTATATAGTTCTTGGTAGGTGAAGAACTTTTGGGAAGAAGACTTGGATTTAGAAGATCGTTCAAGAGAATTTGAAGTATGTCCTCACTTGACTCGAGGGCATATATGTCTTTTATGTTTCGTTTATAAAGTATTATAATAGACTATATAGTAGTATGCTTTGTATTTCGTATGGGCCGTGGCCCAAGTACTTTTGTGTCTTAAGATGATGAGATTGAGACTTAGTATTTCCTATTACTTCTATATGAAAGAGTTTTTAAAGACTAATATTGTTTTATGAAAAGTTTTAATTTTGCACTACTTTTCATTATGTATATGCGATGAATGATATGAGACGCCTGTATGAGACCTTCGAGAGGTCGAGTATGCCATACCACAATTCGATATTGTGCCCTAACTTCTCTAGGGTGTGGTCTCGGGATGTGACAAAGCTTAGTATCAGAGAATAGGTTTGTGAAAGTAGTCTTAGGAATCAAAAAATCTCATCAAGTCACGTCTAGTAGAGTCTCGACCATCGGTGTGAGTCGCAACACATCCATGGGCGAGAGGCTATCAGACTATAGTGTTTCCTTTATTTTCTATTCCTATGTCGTGCGGTAGAATAAATGTTATGAGTATCCTTCTAAATGTGTTTCCTTGTGTTTGTAGGAGATGAATACTAGAAGGATGGCCGCTAGAAGGTTGGAAGAAGAGAGGTTGAATGAGGAGATTCCTCCTCAAGTTGAGCAAGTTCCTCAAGATGGGCAACGAGTCCAAGGTGCTCAAGGTGCTCAAGTGCCTCCTCAAGGTGATCATGCCCCTAATGTGGAAGGAGGTAATGAGGTTTCGGAGATGTCTAATAGGGAAATTAGAGATGCTTTGCTTGCTATCGCCCGAGCCATAACTACTCAAGCTAATTTGAGTATGTTGCCTAGGGTTGTGGATAGCACTATGACCTCTAGGTTGAGAGACTTTGTAAGGTTGAATCCTCCAACCTTTCTTGGCTCTAAGGTAGATGAGGATCCCCAAGAGTTCCTTGATAGTGTGTATAAGGTATTGAGTGCTATGGGGGTTACATCTAGGGAGAAGAAGGAGTTGACTTCGTATCAATTAAGAGATGTGTCTCAAATTTGGTACACTCAATGGAAGGATAATAGGCCGGTGGATTCGGATCCTATTGAGTGGGAAGAATTTAAGGAAGCTTTTCTTGGTAAGTACTTTCCCCATAAGAGGAGGGAAGTAAAAGTAGAGGAGTTTATCAATCTCAAGCAAGGCAATATGAGTGTTGAGGAGTACTCTTTGAAATTCTCAACTTTGTTTACATATGCACCATCCATAGTGTCTAATCCAAGGGATGAAATGAGTCGCTTTGTGACAGGTGTAGCGAACTTAGTGCGGGACGAATGCCGTACGACTATGCTACATGATGATATGACCTTAGCTAGACTCATGGTATATGCACAATCAATTGAAGAGTATATAAACTTAGGAGGATGTCAAGGAATTTGAAAAGGAGTGTTGTTTGTGATCAAGTGCAATCTAGGTTCAAAAAGAGGGCTCAAACTCAAGAAGAATCTAGGAGTGCTAAGTTCAAGGTTGAGAAAGGAGGTAGTTCCAAAGATGGCAAACCTACATGTGTCACTTGTGGTAAGAAACATTTTGGTGAGTGTCTAGTGGGTACCGGTATTTGTTTTGGATGTGTAAAAGATGGACACAAAGTTAGAGATTGTCCTAACATTGCTTCTAGAGGAAAGAGGATAAGAAACTTGAACCTAGTTTTCAAAAGGATGATGCTCCAACAAAGAGGCGTTTCTATGTACTCCGGACTAGAGGAGAGAAGCCGGATGAGAGTGATGATGATGTTGGTAAGTCCTTGTCTTATTTCTCTTATTGTGATATGAGTTCCTTCTAAGTGGGGGAGTATGGCTAGATAGATGCGCTAGTTGTTGCATGTGCATGATGTTTAGGAGTTTTGTTGAAATTGAATTTCATTTAACTTCTTGCATTGTGTGTTTTATGAAGCCATGATCTTGTTGTAAGATGTGTTTATATGGTGTTACCTTGCATATTAGCATGTCTATATCATGAATTGCCTAAAATTGCATTTTGAAAAATTGGCCTAAATCACTATAGCCTGGAAAACTGCTCACTGTAAAAAAATTCGAAAAGTGACTAATTGATTCTTTGGTCAAAAATTATTGTAATGTGGTTAGAACTGATGGTTACGAGTATAAAAATGAATATAAAATGAGTTTTTACTAGTTGGAATGAAGAATGTGAGTTTCATAGCATAATGAGTTATAGAAGTGTATTATAAATTATTGTTGTGTTGTGAATCTCTTGACCATGTGAAATTTATGTTTTCGCCTTGATTATGTGTTATATGGTTTGGTTATGTGATGCTAGTTGATTCTCTAATTCTTGGAAGTGTTCGGAGAGTGGCAAGTGTCATTCGAGGACGAATGTTGTCCAAGTGGGGGAGAATGTAAGATCCCGAAAATGACATAGGTGAACTAGAGCCTAACATTGTGGTTAATATGGTCTAAGGTCCTAAATAGGTCTATTAAATGGTATTGAGGCAGTGTCTAAGGTATTAGGTGCATTAGAAGTCAAACATCAAAGGACGACCAAGACGTTCGACGACTAAGTCACCTATATGCCTCGTATGTGGTTGTATGTGTTTATGTGTGATTCATGATGTTTTGGAGTCCTTAAATGAGTTAATATGATGTATAAAGTCAGTGTGTCAAGTTTTGAGAAGTTTGGCGTATTCGTTTTAGATGAAATTCATGTGAGTGGTTTTAAACTCATATACGAGCATGTTTGGGTTGGAAACATCCGGGAAAACATCCCCAAGGACCATCCAAGGCTTGGTGTCAAGACTGTCCCAGGCAGCCCCAAACGATGGAGGCATCAACGGCTCGTGGGACAATCGACGCCCCCTCGATGGTGCCATTGGTAGAGACTTAGTCTTAGGAGAGAGGAGAACCATGGCAAGTCTCTGAACCAACCAACGGAAGGATAGGACGGTCCGTTTGTGGAAAAACGGTCCGTCGACTGCCAACCGTTGGTGGACTATTTTTCCTCTGCAGCCTCACTGTTAAGTGAGGGGTGAAATGGGAATTTCACCCCATTTACAAATATAGATTTTGGAGGTTACTAAGGGGTATATTGTGTATTTTAAAGGTGTTTATAAGTCTTCAACACTTTGAAGATTTCATTCTTCAAAATCAAAACCCCAAAATCCCTTAAAAATTCCTCAAGACTCCAATGAAGTCCAAAGTCAAGGAAGAGCTTGGTGTGATGAATTGAGTGGAGATTCGTCATAAAAGTGAAGAATTATCTTCATTGAGGTATGATTTTTGATCCTTGAAACTCGTTTAATCAAGGATCCCAACTTTCAAAGATATTTTCTAAAGTTTTTTAAAGATGAATTGACCTATTTCATGATCTACCATGGGTTCTTGCATTTAAGGTTTTTAATCATTGAAAAGTGATTGAATTGTTGTTATTTAGATGATTTTAAATCAATTAACCTATGAACTCATGTAATTGATGAACCCTAGTTTTTTACTAAGTTATGGGTTACTTGATATTGGTCTAATGTTTATGAATTCATGTGTAGTTTGTTATGGGCTTTCTAATGATATAGAATTGTATTCAATTGTTATCTAATTGGTTTAGATTGTTGAATCTATATTGAATTGGTTTAGATTTCATTTAGTATTATATTTTATGTGTTGAATTGATGTTCATGGCCATGGGTAAGGGACTTGTGATGTTGAATTGGGTGATTTGACATTGGATTGAAATTTTGATGATGGAGTGGTGGTACGCTTCCCAATTTTACTTTATTTAAGTGTTAATTAGATTTCAATTATGTTGTGATTGGTTTGGTCCACTTATGGTGGCGGTGTTATGTGAATTGATGTGGCCTTGTCGGCGTTATTTTAAGTATAGATGATCATGGCCTTGTCGGCACTGCTTGAAGTTATATGGCTATTTGTGTAGTTGATTAGGTGATTTATGATCATTTCTCCTTACATGTGAAAGTATGTGTTATTCTATTGATGGTGTTCAGGTAATCATGTTATGCTATGACTATGTGTTAAGTGTGTACTCTTAGAGTGGATATATGGTTGTTCCTAACTTGGCTATATGAGTCTATAATGGTTATGTAGATGATGTTAAGTTAATTAATAGGTTGACTAAATGATGTTAAGGGTCATTACTAAGTGTCTAAAGAATATGTTATATGTGCTAAAAATGATGTATGTGGTGTCTTGTTTAGGTAGACTTGTGCCCCTTACTTGATACTTGTATGAATATGAATATGTGATATCTTGACTTAGGAAGCTAAAGAGTCTTAGTCTTGAATGAATGAATGTTAGGTGAGACCTTGACTGATGATAAGAAGGTCCTTTCTCTGAAAACTTGAACCTAGTGGTAAGGTTATGAAACTTGAAGTCGAAAGCCGTAATGGTATCCTTCATGTAATGAATGATGGACATAATGTTGATTGGCTGGAAAACATCATATCGATCCTTAGGAAAGTCATAATGAGCTTCTTGTCGCCATAGGGAGGTAGCCCTAGTGGACCTTTCTTTGGTAGGGTAAATGTAATTGAGTTATGAACTTGATATGGAACCCCTTTGTATGAACCTTAAATGCAATTTAATCTATGAGAACGAAGGGTAGCACCGAGTGAGTATGGGAAGTGAAGTAGTTCTAGTTAAAGTATGAGACTAGATTACAAAGCATTCCCTTTATATTCCTTAACCATGTGCCTACATGGGATGTGTCCAAGTTATACCATTGGCACGTAGAACAACAACATCGGAGTAGGATAGAACTTCAGGGATTCCATGTTTTGCTACCATGGTCTATGTTGGTTATTGCCTATTCTCATAATATGGGATACATATTAGCATTAGAGAAGTTCTATGAGGTTTAGGTGGTGGTATGTGACGCTATCTAGACATTGCACAATAGGTCCTTTATGTGATGTATGTCTCTTAAATGAACTTATTGAACTAATGACTTAATGATATAAAGTATGTAAATGAATAAGTACCTAATCTAAAGTGACTTAAGGATTCCTTAGTTAAAGTGTGAAGAGGGCATAAAGGATGATCTCTTCATGTCTTATCTATGGAAGTCTTGAGAATGACTCTAGCTAGGGAAGTTGCTTGTTATGTTTGACATGATCTAAAATTAGGAAGTCTTAAGGATTATTTAGATAGCCTTGAAGAGGGTGTATGGGCGTTCTCTTTTAGGAATACTTAAGTAAGTCTTTTGATAGACTTGGTAGGGGAGATTGTCATATTATGTATGTCTTGTATGTTGGTGTATTGTAGGTGTGTATGTGTCTCATTATGAGTAATCTTAAGGATCGTTTTGGCACATCTAGAGAGGGTGTATGGGTGGTCTCTCTTTGTGTGACTTAAGTGAATATTAGGATAGCTTTAGTGAGAAGACTACATGCTAGAAGATGCTTAGTACGAAATTAGAAGAATTCACTGTAACAGTGAGGTACTTTGCTGTACAGTGAATTGAGTTCACTATAAAGTGAGTTCTAAAATGTGTTAATTGGTTTTAAATGTTTTTATGTGATTCTAAGTTGTTAAATGAAAAGATACATATTTTCAATAAATGTCTATTTTCATGATTTTTATGCATAAGGCATACTTAGTACATGTGGTTGTACTAATTCCATATTTTTATCTATCTATATAGTTCTTGGTAGGTGAAGAGCTTTTGGGAAGAAGACTTGGATTTAGAAGATCGTTCAAGAGAAGTTGAAGTATGTCCTCACTTGACTCGAGGGCATATATGTCTTTTATATTTCGTTTATGAAGTATTGTAATAGACTATATAGTATTATGTTTTGTATTTCGTATGGGCCGTGTCCCAAGTACTCTTGTGTCTTAAGATGATGAGATTGAGACTTAGTATTTCCTATTACTTCTATATGAAAGAGTTTTTAAAGACTATGATTGTTTGTATGAAATGTTTTAATTACGCACTACTTTTCATCATGTATATGCGATGAATGATATGAGAGGCTTGTATGAGACCTCCGAGAGGTCGAGTACTCTGTGCCACAATTCGAGATTGTGCCCTAACTTTTAGGGTGTGGTCTCGGGATGTGATATGAATCCTCCTATATTTCTTGGCTCTAAGGTGGGAAAGGATCCCCAAGAGTTTCTTGATGGTGTGTACACGGTGTTTAGTGCTATGGGGGTTACATCTAGGGAGAAGGCAAAGTTAGCTTCGTATCAATTAAGGATGTTTCTCAAGTGTGGTACACTCAATGGAAGGATAATAGGCCGGTTGAGTCGGGTCCTATTGAGTTGGAAGAATTTAAAGAAGCTTTTCTAGGAAAGTACTTTCCTCGTGAAAGGAGGGAGGTGAAGGTAGAGAAGTTTATCAATCTCAAACAAGGAAATATGAGTGTTGAGGAGTACTCTTTGAAGTTCTCAATGTTGTCTAGATATTCCCCATCCTTAGTGTCTAATCCTAGGAATGAGATGCGTAGGTTCGTGACCGGGGTCGCCGACTTAGTGAGAGAAGAATGCCATACAGCCATGCTACATGATGATATGACCCTAGCTAGACTCATGGTGTATGCTCAATCGATGAGGAGTCTAAACTTGGTAGGGTTGCTATAAACTTGAAGAGGAGTGGGTCTAGTGCTCAAAGTCAACCTAGGTCCTAGAAGAAGTTTTCAAGTCAAGATTAACGTAGGAGTTCTAAGGTGAAATTTGAGAAAGGAGGTGGTTCTCAAAATGTTGCGCCTACATGTGTTACTTGTGGGAAGGGGCATTACGGGGAGTGTCTAATTGGTACCGGTAATAATTTTGGTTGTGGTAAAGATGGACACAAGGTGAAGTATTGCCCTAATATTGCTTCTAGAGGAAAAGAGAGTAAGCAAGTTGCTCCTAATGTTCCAAAAGATGATGCTCCAACGAAGAGGCGTTTCTATGCACTCCGGACTAGAGGAGCAAAGCAGGATGAGGGTGATAATGATGATGGTAAGTTCTTGTATTCTTATATACTGTTACAAGTTCCTTCTAAGTGGGGGAGTATGGTGAGTATATGGGCTAGAATGTCATAGAAGCATGTTTCATGTGCATGTTGTTTAGGAGTCTTATTGAAATTGAATTTCATTGGTTCCTTGAATTTTGCATTTCATGAAGTTATTATTATGTTGAAAAATGTGTTTATAGGGTTTGATATTGCATACTAGCATGTTTCCATCATGACTTGCCTAAAAGTTCTATTTTTTAAAAATTTGGATAATTCACTGTAGCTTTGAGAGTTTATTGTAAAATTTTTGAAGAATTGACTAATTCATTCTTAGGTTGAAAATTGTTGTAATGTGGTTATAACTTGTGTCTATGAGCATGATAATGAATATAAAAGGAGTTCTTGCTATTTGGAATGAAGGATGTGAGTTTTATGGCATAAGGAATTGTAGATTTGTTTCTAACTTCTTGTTGTGTTGTGATTCTCTTGACTATGTGAATTTGATGTTTCTTCTAGATGTTTGTAATTTATAAGGTGTTATGTGGTATGGTTTTGAACTGTTAGTTGAATCTCTATTCTTGGAAGTGTTCGGAGAGTGGCAAGTGTCATTCGAGGATGAATGTTGTCCAAGTGGAGGAGATTGTAATACCTCAAAAATGACTTAGGTGAAATAGAGCCTAATATGGTTGTAATGAGGGTCTAAGGTCCTAAATTGGTATATAATGTGCTATTGAGACAGTGTTTAAAAATTTAGGTGCGTTGGAAGTCAAACGTCAAAAGACGACTAAGACGTTCGACGACTAAGTCACCTATGTGCCTCATATGTGTTTATTTTTATGTGTGATTAATGAGCTTATGAGGTCCTTAACTGAGTAATTATAGTGTTTATAGGAAGTGTGTCATGTTTCGTGATGTTTGGAGGTCAAACGTCCAAGAACGTCCATGACGTTCGAAAGGTTTGCCTTGAAACGACCTTGTGTGTCTTGGTATGTTTCGTCAAGTTTTACGTGTTCGTTTTGTATGAAATTTATGTGAGAGGTTCTAAACTCATATATGGGTTGGAAACTTTCGGCCAAACATCCCCAAGGACCATCCAAGGGTCCTTGAGGAAGGACCCATGTTGGCGGCCAAAACTGCCCAAGGCAGTCCCACCTACGGATGGCAAACGACGGCCAGTGGCCTGGTCGACACCCCGTAGGTGGAGGGCATCGATGGATACTTAGACTAGGGAGATAAGATCCCATTTCCAGGTTCTGACCCAATCGACAGAGGACAGGATGGTCCGTTTGTGGACTGATGCCCCGTCGATGGTCAAGTCGTCGATGATCTGTGTTCCTGCGCAGCTTACTGTTAACTCTATGGGTGAAGTTTTAAATTCACCCCACATCAAAATAAGAGAAAGGGCGATTATTTAGGGGTACTTTGGGTATTTTAAACATGTTTATAAGCCTTAAACACTTAGAATAATTCATTCTTCAAAATCAAAACCCCCAAATCCCTATGAAATTCTCTAGAACTCCATTGAAGCCAAAACTCAAGGAAGAGTTTGGATTGGAGATTTGAGTGGTGATTCTTCATAAAATTGGTGTATTATAATCATTAAGGTATGGTTTTTGATCCTTGAAACTCTATTCATCAAGGAGCCCAAAATTCAAAGAGTTTTCTAAAGTTTTCAAAGATGAGCTTGTCCAATTTTATGATCTATCCATGTGTTCTTGCATTAAAGATTTTGAATCATTATAAATTGATTATATTGATGTTAATTAGATGATTTTAACTTAACTAACCTATGAACCCATGTAATTAATGAACCCTAGGTTTTGACTACTTTATGGGTTATTTGATATTGACTTAATGCTTATGAATTCTAGTGTAGTTTTCTATGGGCTATTTAATGATATAAGAATTGTATTCAATTGATTTATAGGTTGTATTAGATTGATAAATCTATATTGAATTTACCTAGTTTCACTGAGTATTATGGTTTTTGTATTCAATTGATGATCATGGCCATGGGCCTATTGGTATTGAATTGGATGATTTAGCTAAGGATTGAAGTGGAGTGAATGGATTGGTGGTACACTGCCATAATTCTCTTATTTTATGTAATGTAGCTCTTGGATTATTTTGTTATTTGTATGGTCCACTTATGGTTGCGGTGTTATGTGATTGATGTGTCCTTATCGGCATAACTTTATGTATTATGATGAGCATGGACTTGTTGGCACTACTTGAATTAATATGATAATTTGTGTAGTTTATTATGTCAAGTATGGTCATATCTACCTAAATTTTAAGTAATGTGGAAGTATGTGGTTTCTTCTATTGATGCTATTTTGGTGATCATGTTAGACTATGACTATGTCTTTATGTGTGTAGTCTTAGAGTTGTTGCATGATTCTTCCTTATTGGTTATTGAGTCTTATGATGACTATATTTATGATGCTATAGTAGTGTATAGGGTGACCTAAAAAGGTAATGAAGGTTGTGCCTCTGTGCTTCTTGAATATGATATGCAATATGTGATAAAGTGATGTCTTGGTGTGTCTTGTGTGGTAGACTTGTGTCCCTTACTTGTTGCATGTATGAATGTGAATATGAGATGCCTTGAATTAGGATGCTAAAGCCTCTTAGTCCTGTATGTATGAATGACATGAGACCTTGAATGATGTTAAGAGGGTCCTTTATGTGAAACCTTGAACCTAGTGGTAAGGTTATGAACCTTAAAGTCGAAAGTCGTAATGGTATCCTTCTTGTAATGAATGATGGACTTAAAGTTGATTGGCTGGAACGGCATCATATGAATCCTTAGGAATGTCATTATGAGCTATCTTGTCGCAATTATAAGTCAGCCCTAGGGGACCTCTTTTGTAGGGTAAATGTAATTGGATTATGAATTTGATATGGAACCCCTTTGTATGAATCTTTAATGTGAATTACTCCATGACAACAAATGCTAACACCGAGTGAGTATGGGTAATGGAAGAAGTTCTAGTTAAAGGATGAGGCTAGAATACAAAGTAATCCCTTCATATTCCTTATCCATGCCTACATGGGATGTGTCCAAGTTCTACCATTGGCAAGTAGAACACCCTCCACCGGAGAAGGTTACAATTCTGGATTCCATGTTTTGTTACCATGGTCTATGTCGGTTATTGCCTATTCTCATCTTATGGGATACCTACTAGTATTTGAGAAGTCTATGTTATATAGGTGGTGGTATGGGAAGCTACCTAGACATTGCACCCTTAGTCTTTGAAGATGTTAGTGAGAGTCCCTAGGTCTTCTCCAAGACCATTACTTGAATGTCCTCTATGTGATGAATGTCTCTTAATGAATTAATAAAAAATGTTTTATGTTAGAAAACATGTAAGTGAATGAGTACCTAATCTAGAGTGACCTTAAGGATTCCTTAGTTAAAGTGTGAAGGGTGCATAAGGGATGATCTCTTCATGTCTTATCTAGAAAAGTCTTGAGAATGACTCTAGTTAGGGAAGTTGGTTGATACTTTTGGCATGATCTAAACTTAGGAAGTCTTAAGAATTATTTAGGTAACCTTGAAGAGAGTGTATGAGCGTTCTCTTCTAGGAGTAGTTAAGTAAGTCTTTTGATAGACATGGTAAGGAGAATGTCATAGTATACAAGTTATGTGTTTGTAGTCTTGAGGGTCATTTATGCATGCTTCGAGAAGGTGTATGGATTTTCTCTCTTTGTATTTGTTAAGCAAGTCATAGGATAGCTTTTAGTGAGAAGATTACATGCTAGGAAGTGTTCTATGTGAATTAGAATCACTTCACTGTAAAAGTGAAGGAGTTCACTGTACGGTGAAGTAGTGTGTAATGTTGCTCCTAAAAATGTGATAAATGATTTATATGATTTCTTATGTGCTTCTAAGGTGTTAAATTTTTTTTTATTATATTGTGATATTTAAATAAAATGATGCATATTTCCAATAAATGTCCATTTTCATGATTTTTATGCATTATGTCATACTTAGTACATGTGTTGTACTAATTCCATGTTTTTATCTATCTCTATAGTGGGTTGGTAGGTGAGGAGCATTGGTAAGAAAGTCTTGGATCGTAGAATCATTCAAGTGAAGTTGAAGTATGTCCTCATTAGACTCGAGGGCATAGATGTCTTTTATTTCTCTTATTGAAGTATTGTAATAGACTTAGTAGTACTATATTTCCATTGTGTATGGGTCGTGTCTAAAGTATTCTTGTGTCTAAGATTTGATGAAATGAGACTTAGTATTTCCTATGATTTTATATGAAAGAGATTTTAAAGACTATGAAAAAGTTTGTGAAAAGTTTTAATTCCACACTACTTTTCACTATGTATATGCGATCAATTATTCGAACGAGAGGTCAAGTACGCCGGTTGCACTTCGAGAGGGCCATATCTTCTAGGGTATGGTCTCGAGATGTAACAAAGAGGATCCCCAAGAGTTCCTCGATGGTGTGTACAAGGTGTTGAGTTCTATGGGGGTTACATCTAAGGAGAAGGTGGAGTTAGCTTCGTATCAATTGAGGGATGTTTCTCAAGTGTGGTACACTCAATGGAACGATAATAGGCCGGTTGAGTCGGGTCCTATTGAGTGGGAAGAATTTAAAGAATCTTTTCTAGGAAAGTACTTTCCCCGTGAGAAGAGGGAAGTAAAAGTTGAAGAGTTCATTAATCTCAAGGAAGGCAACATGAGTGTTGAAGAGTATTCTTTGAAGTTCTCAATTTTGTCTATATATGCACCATCCTTAGTATCTAATCCTAGGGATGAGATGAGTAGGTTTGTTACCGGGGTCGCCGATCTAGTGAGGGATGAATGTCGTATGGCCATGCTACATGATGATATGACCTTAGCTAGACTTATGGTGTATGATCAATCCATAGAGGAGTCCAAACTTAAGAGGATGTCTAGAAATTTGAAGAGGAGTGGACCAAGTGTCACATCCGTGGAGCACCCGCTAGAAGTAACATGTCGAACTTGACCTCTCGGAGGTCTGATACAAGACCATAGTTATCATTTATCGCATTGTCATAGTAAATTTAGCGGAATATTTAAAAGTTTTCATAGCACATCATATGCTAGAAACATCACTTTGTATATATATATATAAAATATAAGTCATAATACATATTAAGACCTTAAGTTTCTTTGCCATCCTATACTCAACATCATAAGAGTTCTTTAGGGACACGACCCTTAAAACATAATATATAAATATAATACTAAAGAACTTTACAGTGAACTAAACATTAGGACATCCTTGGACTTAAGGATTCCTTTCCTTAAGCTTGGGAATCACATATCAAGCTCCTCAATTATATAGACATTCTTTAAGCATCCATACCCTACACATTGTGTAAAAAGTAGAGAAGAATGGACTTAGTACAAGAATGCACCAAGTATCGCAACCATGCAAAAACATGCATTTAAATGGGACATTTTCTTGAAATCATACTTCATGCCTTTTTGAGCAAATCTTCATAAAACATTTATACAATAACATTTATATATTTCACATGCTTCATATCGACATATTCAAAGGCCAAACATCATATAAGATCACATATCATATTTAAGGAATTTTAAAGTCACATTACAGTGAGCTATTTCCTTTTTTACATTGAGCTATCATTTCTTTTATTCATTAACCTCCCAAAACCCTCTAGTGATACTTGGTGCAATGCATCACCTTAAGGTCACAAGGAAAACATACATACAACCTACATAAGCAAACATATATCATAATAGAAGTATAGCCCATTACAACTCACATTCAAGTCAAGACTATAAGGCATTACAGTGAACTTTACTCCTTATTCACATATACCAAATTCACTTCACATAAAACATTCAAAGACCTTACTCACAATTTAAATCTAAGTCTACTAGTTCAATGTACATGTGAAGCCCCATAACCTCACACATACTTAGTAAGCCTATCATGTGACCGCAAGCCTTAACATCCCATTTCATACTTCAACATAGTAAGAGAAGACACCTTCATTCATGCCAAGCAAGACCTTCATCATATAGTCAATAAGACCACCATTATTCAGATCATCTCATCATGTAGACACTAACACAAGGTTATGCAAGAGAACCATAACATATGCACTTACATTAGGCCACCTTCCTAGAACACCCTTAGAGAGTTACTTGTGCAATGTCTAGGTGGGTTCATTACTTCCACCTATCCTAAGTATCTTCTCTTAGGTTATCCTAGTTTGGGTCCTTAATAATTTACTTCCATTGTCCATTTTACTTTAGGGAAACCATAGCTTTAACCGTCACTAAGACCATGGGTGCTAAACATGGAATTTGGTGTTGTAGAGCCTTGGACCAATGGAAGGTGTTCTTAACTAGCCAAGGTAGAACATCAACACATGCTAGAATCTTAATTGATATCACATTGCTAGATCATATGTGGCAAGCATAGTTTATGGAACTTGGGGGCCATCATGGAAACATCTGTCTACACCCTTTTTGGGTCATGAGGCTATCCACCCTATGAGGACCGTTAGTGGACCCTTTAGCCTTCCCTCCCTAGGAAGGTGCCACCCTCTCATCTACAAGTTCACTCGGTGCTAAGCTAAGTTCCCTTTTATTGAAAAGCCTTTATTATCATTTCTTTATAAAACATAGGCTTAGTATATTTATTCCTCATATGCTTATAGCATATTCAAGTGCCTATCTAGTTCTAGAGTACTCTTGGGCAAACCTTACAAGGCCCCTCTATTAACTAGATCTTCATACATGTGTATGTATACTTATATGTGAGCAAACCTTTCACATAACACATAATTGTCACACATGTTCCTATATCAATGCATAAGTATATAAGTATAACTATATGAGCAATCCTTTCATATAAACATACTAAGACACTATGCACATTCATACTTCCATCATATCATATAGGTCATATTCATATATGCCCATACATTCAATTCCACATACATAGAAACAAAACCTAGGAACTATCCTATCACGGTACACATGTGCAATGTATAGACAAGGTCCCATACCCTTGCCCATACTAGTACACCTATCAAGTCATCCTAGTTAAGGGATACATAACATACTTCACATATATTTCCCTTAGATGCATAGTGTGATATTTAGTGAATAAGAACACAACCTTTCATTAGACACCATGAACCTTTACTACATTGTAAGTATGCATAATGTGTGAGTGTATGTACATTGGTCAACATGATCACATAATGGGTATCAACAACACATTGAGGCAGCCATCCTCTAAGGGCAACAATTCACCTTAAAGCATAGACCACACAATACAAGTTAACATAGGAGGCAAGACAAATCTTCATATTACAATCAAAACTCCTAACTTTAGCTATTCACACATTAACATAGCGGTACATGGGTAGGGGTAATCAATCCTTAAAACTTCTTTAATGGCAGCACCTACACATGAACAATTTACATGCTCATAAACTAGCAACATAACCTAAATTCATAACTAGAATAAAGACTAGGCACAAGTTGCACATAGTGTGATCATCATAACCACACACTCAGACATTTATCAATTTGCCTTCAAGGCCATAATCAACACATATATAGATTGACAAGAATTTAACACTGCCACCATAAGTGGACCATACCACGCAATTCCATAAATGGCTTCGTCAATTGTCAATACTATAAGAAAAGTAGAGAGGAAGAGTCATTCTTACCACTTCATCAACCTTTGATCATAATTGATCAATACACCTTTTTCACCATCAATAATACATTATAGGTAAGTAGCTAAATACACATTTAATCATGAAAGAAACCATGTACAAGTCGCTACAAGACCATACAATAACATAATACAAGGCATTACATATATACTAGAAAGTAGAGAGTCAAAGATCACTTACTAATATTCTTTAATTTGATCACCATGATTAACATTCATAATATACAAACAATACCAACCTAGGGAAGTAGCTAAAGACATAATAACCAAGTCTAAATCATGCTTCATCTACCCTAAATTGAGGTCACATTATTTTCATAGTATTATCAACCTTTAGGCTAAAACATGTAGTTTAATCCTTATCAAGATTTCTTTGATTTCATCATCAAGGGTTTATACCCACAATTTATTCATAATATCAACCTAAGACAGTATCTACAATGATCTTTACACAATTGAAATCCTACAACAATCACCATGAATCCGAACTTACAGTGAATACATAGAACATAGGATACTTTTGTTCAAACCTTCATACATTAATCCACATGGATCATTCATCCTAAATTAATCATCAATACACGTAAATAATAGTACATATATGCAATTCAACGTAATAGAATCACAATTCAATCAATAACAACTCACAATCACAATGCCCATGCAAAGGCTAAATGGAGTTTGGGAAGGGACATGGGTTCATAATGTAATTCGATTAAATTTCACTTTAAAACCAATACATGATCATCAATTTATCATGATTAAGCGATTAAAAACGTTTTCAGAAAGAACCCATGGCTAGATTGAAGAAGAAGAGATTTGATCATATTTTCTCTATGAAAACTTTAAAATTAACTCTCCAAGTGAAAGGTTACTTAGAGATGAAGATCACCATACATTTATCTAGATGAAAACCTCCAAAACTTGATGAAGAATCCATAGGAATCCAAGCTCCAAGCTGTTCTTGAGCTTCACCTTCAACGGAGGTTTCTAGGGAGAATTGTTTTTGGAGGGAAAGTCTATTTTGTGTGAATGGGATTGGGAATGGGTTGTTCAAGTCTTTGATCACTTATATACACACAAAAATAGCTAAATATAAATCAAGTAGGGTCAGTTTAGGACGTGGGGTGAATTTCCTATTCACCCCTTAAGTGAGCAGTCGCTAGACAGTGATGCACCAGCCTGCATCGACGGCCACCATCGATGCCCAGTAGTTCAATCGACAGACTTTCTGTGGCTTCCATCGATTGGACCTTGGGTTGTTCTTTGGTTGACACTTGTCCAGGATAAGTGTCCCTCAATGAAACCTCACCAACGGGCCGTTTGTCAACAAACGGGGCGCCGTTTGTCAACAAACGGGGCGTCGTTTGGTTTTGTTGATTGACACTGCCAATGCAGTGTCTCGACAACCTTTGGGTCCTTCTTGTGGGCCCTTTTGCAGGGCCCTTGGGAAGTCGTACCCGGAAGTTTCTAAACGTGAATATACACCTTAACATGTTGAAGACCTTCCAGTCAAGTTTCACCCAAAATGCACACGTAAAACACCTCCAAACATGCAAGGCCTCATCAAGACACAATTGATCGTCTCAAGGGTTAACTTTCGAACGTCTTAGACGTTCTTGGACGTTTGAACTGCAAACTTCATGAAACTCCATATACTTCCTATAACCATCATTATAACTCATTTTCAAACTTCATAAGATCATGACATACAAATATAAGCAAGTATAGATACTTGAGGCACATAGGTGACTAGTCGTCGAACGTCTTGGTCGTCCCTTGACGTTTGAATTCCAAATAACCTCAAACCTTATACACTGCCTCAATACCACATTATAAACCTTTTTTTGACCTTATACACTTATGACGAACATGTTAGGCTCTAGAAAGCCAAACTCATTTTGGGGGGTCTTACAATATCCCCCCCTTGGAAACATTCATCCTCGATTGACACTTAGAACACTTAATAACAACAAGGACTTAAATGCATCATAGAGTAGTTCATCACATTCTTATCATCACATAGAAGTTAATGCACCAAACTTACAAGGCACACAACTTCAAATCATTTTAGCACTCAATGCACACAAGCAAGCAAAACTCTCATTCACTCACTCTTTAATGCATCAAACACAAAGGCTCATATCATGTTTATAGGAGGAACATCCTTCTCCTAATCATAACATGGTCATTACACTTCATGTCATTAAGAGCTCATCACACTTAGGCAGACTCCAACAACACTCAAGAAACAATTAGGAACTCATACTTCAATGCACATAGACTTGAGTTAATTGAATCAACAAAGATCTTTATTAGTTAGACCTAGTGACATGAAGGTCATACTCAACCATACCATGCATAGTTGTGTCCATGGAGCAATGTCCTTCGCCTCAACACACTTACATGTATCACAAGGCACAAGGTCAAGACCCTTTCAAAATGAGAAATTCTCAACTTTTAGACCAAGGCATGCTCATGTATCCTTCCTAGTGAAGTCAAATTTGTAAGTCACACCAAGTATATCACAACAAATAGGAAGCCATTTCACATAATGTCAATTTCTAACATAGTAATCGCCTTCACAGTAAGCATCATATTGGAAATATAACACAAATCATAGGCACACACATGAACACTTAGCTAAACATGCCTTCTCTTTTCAAGAGTGTACTTACACTCATGCTTTCCAAATCATAAAAATCACATAGGTTTCAAGAGACTCAACACTTTATATTTTAAAGAGACTCAACTTTTCATTATAAGGCTAAACATTACACCTCACAAGTGACTACAACCATGTTTCATATCTTATCTCATGAAGTCAAATTCACAACTAGCATGTTAAGATGCAAATCAACATGAGAAAACCATGAATTTTATCTGAGTGTTTCCTTCATGCACTTTGGAATCTTCAAAATATCCTTAAGGTAATGTCAATCACTATATACCAAACATATAAAGGTCATACAATTCATACTTTATGCAACACTTCATTCATGAACAAGCTTACTAAGATTTCATTAGATTCAAGCTCAAGCAAAAATAGAAGGACACGGTAGAAATATCTACACCATCACCATCCCCCACTTAGGATACACCCAATTAAGAGCAACTTAACCCAATCTTAAGAGGATATTAAATTAACAACCTTCATTTTCATCACTTAAAAGTAATTACCACTTTAGACGGAATTAAAGTAAGTCTACCAAGGCAATCAAAACTTTATCACCTAGGATATTTATCCCCAATCATCAAGTTAGGTCATATCATTCAACCACATAAGATTTTTATACAATACAATAGACACCAAGGTCATACAACATTAGGGGAAACAATGAAGGAGACTTAGCCTTGAAATTTCTTCTTTTTATTTTGTCATTAGAGTAGGTGACTTCTAGGTCACTAAAAACCACATCATCACCCTACCAAGACAAGCATACTACCTTCACACCTATGATCAAGTCTATACAAAAGACTCCAATCCATACAAGGCAACTAGAAAGGACCACATATATACAAAGGGAAACATTGAACACTTTTAAGCACATATTCTTAGGGTAGCATGCTTCCATAGGTAGTCACTA